>CAUYQV010014208.1:0-66237 GCA_963574575.1 Galagoides demidoff
GGCGCCCGCCACAACGCCCGGCCATTTTTTGGTTGCAGCCATCATTGTTGTTTGGCGGGCCCGGGCTGGGGATTCGAACCCACCACCTTAGGTGTACGTGGCTGGCGCCTTAGCCGATTGAGCCACAGGCGCCGAGCCGACTTTCATATATTTTGCTGTCAGCACTTAGATCGCCCGTACCCTGTCTGTCCTCTTCCAAAGACAATGATCTTTCTTTTCTTTGAATACTTATATGTATCAGTTTCAATATGCTTTTAAACTTTCCATAAAGAGAATCACAGAGTATGTACCTTTGTGCCTGACTTCCATAAATGAACATAAATATATATTTAAGAATGATTCACATTGTAGTTCATTCTCTTTGCTCTATAATGTTCAGTTGTGTGAATGTATACATAATTTATACTGATTTTGGGAAAGTTACCGATTTAGGGTATTACAAATAGAACGAATATGAACATTTATTAACATGTGAATGAATACTATTTATCTGCTACTACTGCTCCTCTTTTTCATGTAATTTGAGAAAAAGAATATTGATAATCACACTGAAAGATAACTAATTTACAATTCATAATATTGTGGTTTAAGTTTTACATGTAGCTCAGTCTCATTCATTTAAGATTATGAATTTTAGAGTTTTCATATATAAAGCTCAGTGATGTTGGAAATTGTTGACATAAAATTGGTAAGAAAGTTTCTATTGATACGGGCTAACTTGTTCTGTTCCTTACTTTTGAAAAGAATATCCACTCCTCTTTCATCCTTGAGTAGATATGTAAGATGAGTCTAATACATGAAATGTCTTTGTTGCCTAAGAAAAATGGACCAGTAAGATAAAATTTACTCGTGTCATTAAGTGATTTAGAGTGAACTCAATTATGCCGTTACTAAAGTGACGTTAACTTTATCAGAATATTTTTAATGTATAGTAATTTTTCTTATAGAGCTGTACACATAAGGGAAAATTTTATTCCTATTTATTACTATATATATTTTTTTGAAAGGTGAAGAAGAAAACATCTTCTCAAAAGAATCATTCAACCCTATGGAAACTCAACAAGAAGAGGAAATAGGGAAGAAAGACTGCAGAAAATTATTTTTAGAAGGTGATAATCACCTAAGAGAAGAGGCAGAGAATGAACAGCAGCCAAATGTAAAAGATAAACTTTCAATATGATTATGTTAAGGTGAAATTTAAAACTAGTTAGTACTGGTTTCATTATTTTTTCCCAGAAAGCTTTTTAATGTAATAGTAGTTAAAATTTTTTAACTGAAATATTGCTTGGGTTTTAAATAATACTTTAATTACAAGAGTAACAAACAGCACTCATTTTTAAATGAATTTTTTTTATTTTTTATTTTTGGTTTTAATAGTAAATGTATTATTTTCTTTTCTCTCTCTCTCTCTCTTTTTTTTTAAGACAAGAGTCTCACGGGCTAGAGTGCCATGGCCTCAGCCTAGCTTATAGCAACCTCAAACTCCGGGGCTCAAGTGATCCTCCTGCTTTGGTACCTTCCAAGGAGCTGGGACTACAGTCTCCCACCACAGTGCCCAGCTGATATTTCTGTTTTTGATAGAGACAGGATCTTACTCTTGGTTGGGCTGGTCTTAAACTCCTGAGCTCAAGGAATCCTCCCACATCAGCTTTCCAGAGTGGTAGGATTACAGACGTGAACTACCACGCCCAGCCTATTAATTTCTATTCTGATAGTTTCATAACTGTATATTTTAAAGTATAGAAAACTTATTCATTGTTATTAAAAACAAGGAAAATAATCTGTCTATAATAGCATTTTTTTCTTAAAGTTAAAATTTTAAGCTTTTAGGAAAAAAAACACCCATGCATTTTTATTTATTTATTTATTTATTTAATTTTTGAGACAGAGTCTCACTTTGTCACCCTTGATAGAGTGCTAGGGCATCACAGGTCACAGCAACCTCAAACTCTTGGGCTTAAGTGATTCTCTTGCCTCAGCCTCCCAAGTAACTGGGACTACAGGCACCCACCAGAATGCCCTGCTATTTTTAGAGAAGAGGTCTCTCTCTGGCTCAGGCTTGTCTTGAACCTGTGAGCTCAGGCAGTTTACCCGCCTCGGCCTCCCAGAGTGGTAGGATTACAGGCATAAGCCACTGAGCCCAGCCCTTGTGCAATTATTTTGGGAAATTGTCTTGGTCATAAATGCCACTATAAGGATGTAAGCTTTTCTCTGTTACAGTTTCATACCTGTAATTTCAAAAAGGAAAATAATGGGTTTTAGATTTATGTAGTGATTTATAAATACAACATTTTTATAAAAGTATTGTGAGAAGGTTAATGTCTCCTTATGCCCAGGAGACATGTTTATAGTTGTCTGAAAATAGCCTTCTACAAAGAGAAGAAGTAGGAAGTACAGATAAGAGTATATTTGAAAATAACAAAGAGTACTGACCTTTTCAAAATGTTTAATTGTAAGTGTTTGCATTTAGATTTGGATTTAACAATATTTATAAAACATAAAGTTGTTGTTACTGTCTTCCTGTATGTGCAGACTGAACAGGAGATATCAATGGACCGGATTTTAGTAGAAGATTATGACTCATTAATAGAAAAGATGAGCAACTGGAATTTTCAAATTTTCGAACTTGTAGAAAGGATGGGAGAAAAATCAGGAAGGATTCTCAGTCAGGTTTGTTTTCAAATCTCTAGTTTTTTATTAAAAATTAATTTTTTCTGAAGTTTTTATAAAAATAAAATCTAAATATTGTTATACTATTACAGGCACTTGTTGAATTGTGACATTGTTCATTGACATTTTTTATAAAAACTCATATATATCAAAAATTATATATTGCACATAATATATAGATTATACAATTAGTGAAAAGTAATTTATGTGAGCATATTAATGGAATTTAATTTAGGCTAATGAAGTAATAAAGATTTACATATTCCAGTGGCGCTTGTGGCTCAAAGGAGTAGGGCGCTAGGCCCATATGCCGGAGGTGATGGGTTCAAACCCAGCCCCAGACAAAAACTGCATAAAAAAAAAAAGTAAAATTTACATATTCTTGAATCTTGAGGAATAAAAGGACATGGAAGTGATCAAGTTCTAACAACTAAAATTCAAGCTTCCTTTTTTTCACTTGCCTACACCTTACCCAAGGCCAAATGATTTATTTCATGCTAGAATATGGAAATATGCTTCCATTTTACCATCCAGACTCAAGTATTTATCTGATAGATCTCTATAACAGCATTTTAGCTTAACCTTCCCAAAATAATACTTTCATTAATCACTTTATATCTTATTTATGAAATGCAAAAACATAAGGATAAATTATGTAGAAGACATATAAGTTTATCTTATTGAAGTCCTTAAGGACAAAAATGTAAGAAATATGATACTCTTCTGACTTTCTTTTAACATCTAAGACTAGAATATAATTCATATACAGTAAACTATGAATAAATATCTAAAGACCAATATGGAAAAAATTTAAAGTTGAGACATAATGTGTAAGCCTTTTTGATTTTCAGGGGCTTTAGAGTGATGTTCTTCTTTCTTACTTTTTGGAAAAAATTAATTGTAGGAAAGTTTGTTTGTTTGTTTGTTTGTTTTGAGACCTAGCCTCACTCTATCATGCAGGCTAGAGTGCCATGGCATTATCATAGCTCTCAGCAACCTCAAACTCTTGGGCTCAAGCGATCCTCCTGCCACAGCCGCCTGAGTGGCTGGGAGTACAGACGTGCACAAAGGCCTGGCCAGTTTTTTGATTTTTTAGTAGAGAAAGGGTCTCGCTCTTGCTCAGCCTGGTCTTGAAGTCTTGAGCTCAATCAATCCACCTGCCTTGGCCTCCCAGAGTGCTAGGATTATAGCTGTGAGCCACCATGCCTGGTCTGTAGGGAAGTTTTAAATGAATTATTAACTCTAAGACATACACATTGTTAACATTTCCTAAATGCAAATCACAAAGACATTATACTCAACTACAAATAAGAATTCTGATTTTTAAAATGATCTTTATTTTGACATTCAGGTCATGTATGCCTTATTTCAAGACACTGGCTTATTGGAAATATTTAAAATTCCCACTCAACAGTTTATGAACTATTTTTGTGCATTAGAAGATGGCTATCGAGACATTCCTTGTAAGTATTACCATCTTATTATTTAAGTACAAGTGATACTGGTTTAGAAACTTCTTATTATCTTTCTCTTTAGATGGTCTCTTAAATGCTTTTAAAACTAAATGTTTGAAAAAATTCAATTAATGATTTAAAGGAAAATCTATATCATACTAGTTAGAGTTAGCTGACTGCTGTTAACATTTTAGTGAACTTTCTCTAAGATTTTGTTCTTATACAAATTTAACTTTTATAAAGAGGATTATAATATTGATACATATTTATAAATCTGCTTTTCACCTAATTTATATAGTATATGTCTTTCTATGTTAATAGTAATTTTTCTTACCTTTTTGAATGTTTGGTAATATTAAGTCCATCAAAAGATTCAGAAAATTCTTCACTTTAAAATTTTAAAGTTTATCCATAGAATTTCCATTTTAACTGCATCTGATTTAAGGGATAATTTTTAATGGCTATTTGATTTTATGATTGACTCTAATTTGAATTACATATTAGAAAAAGATACTGCTTACTTTATATATAGTCTTCCTCAATATGAACACAATATTTAGGAAGTCATTGATACATGTATAAAAATTTCTATTACCTATACAAATTGTTAAACTATACTTACATTGGGAATAACTCATTAATGATGTTTAGTAATTTAAGGTGAGTTATACATATATATTACGGTTTCCACTTATAAATTGTACATTTCCAAAAATGGTTGAATTTTTAAGTGGAATATAGGGACACTTTAAGATGTAATTTAAGGGAAGCAGAATGGAAAGAAAGGGGGTAAGGAGTCTTAACTGTTGGCTTCAATTAGGATATATTAATTAAGAAAACGTCTCTGGACCTAACTTTTTGAAACATTAGTTTACAAATTTTTAAATGCTAATATTAATTGTACTACTCCATAGGCAGTGATAATATAATTAATATAAAGCACATACCAGAATTCATGTCTCATAGTATATTGTCAATAAAAGGTGGTGATTGTATTAGTGATAATTAAGCCCCTCGTGGATTGACATTATATATCATTCTCCATAGCTTGAACACTTAGTATCGTGTTATCTACTTACACTATCTTGTAGGTATTCATTAAATATTTGTTAAAATGTTGAACTTTTTCTTTGAGTCTCACTCTGTCAGTGGTCTCTTCTAAGCTATACAGATTTTTTTTTTTTTCGAGACAGAGTCTCACTTTGTTTCCCTCAATAGAATACTGTGGCATCTCAGTTCACAGCAACTTCAAACTCTTGGACTCAAGCAGCCCTCTTGCCTTAACCTCCCTACTAGCTGGGACTACAGGCACCCACCACTATGCCCAGCTAGTTTTTCTATTTTTAGTAGAGACAAGGTCTCGTTCTTGCTCAGATTGCACTTGAACTCTTGAGCTCAAGTAATCCACCCACCTCAGCCTCCCAAAGGTTAGGATTATAAGTATGAACCACCATACCTGATTAAAATGTTGAATTTTTATTGGATATCTGCTGTGACTATAATCATTAGATTCACACAGGTTGTCTTATTTAATCTGTTGTATATTTCCTACCTTTTATAGGTGAGAAGTAAACTCAGAAAGATCTTTCCCAACATTATAAAACTAGGTACCAAAGCTCAGCTTCAGTTCTAGGTCAGTCTGACTATACTCTTTGTACTATGTCACATTGCCTTTGCAACATAATAGAATTTCACTAAATCATTGTTTTACTGATCATATGCTATGTGTCAGATACTGTTGTAGATGTTTTCACATATCATTTAATTCTTGTAGCAAACCTTAAACAGCTATTTCTTACCTGTTTCTTTCTTTCTTTCTTTTTTTTTTTTGCAAAAGTATATGTATCCACAATTTGTAACTCGTTTGTATGCATACATGGATTCCAATAATGAACATACTACATGATATTTTTTGAAACCACTGAATAGCAACCTTAAGAGTATTTTCCAATGCCTTTCAATATCCTTGGTTACTCTGGTTTTCTTTGGGCCTTTGACTATGTTTCCATAGTACATGTAGTATATGTGAAAGTTCTTAGAAGAGAAATTTTGACACATCAAGACACTTTAAAAATGAAACAAAGTACAGTTATGCAAAGTTATTCTAAGTTATACATTTTATGTATGAGGACATATAGTATAACTAGAACATTCTCCTTAAAAATGTCCTATGTCAAATGTAGAAGAATGACCCTTTTAAAAAACATTTTTGTGACTTTAGATCACAATCGTATACATGCCACAGATGTTCTACATGCAGTTTGGTATCTGACAACTCGCCCAATTCCTGGTTTACAGCAGATCCACAATGATCATGAAAAAGAAAGTGAAACAGGTACTTGTGTTTAAAAATCTCTTTTCATTATTGGTTAGGAACAATAAATTAAACTCCCTTACTTTACTACCTCTGTTTAAAATTTTTTTTTCATTAAGTAACCTTTGATACATAAAAAAGATTGTGTAATTTTGATGAATAATAATAATATGAAAAATTTTAGCCCTGTTACTCATCTTAATAAATAGATTAAGATCCAGTACTTCTGGATCTGTCATGTTTCTTTCCCTGTCCCGTTCTGTTGTTTTCCCCTCTGATGTAGCCACTGTTCTGAATATTATGATAATCATTCCTTTGCTTTTCTTTTTCATCTTTAGTTTAATTTTTGTTTCAAGTGTGTATTATATATTTAAAGTATATATCACATTCCCAAACCACAGAGAACATGTTTAAATACTCATATACATATTTAAATGGTGGTAAAAAATTTAGTTCAGTCTAAAGTACTGTCAATATATGTTTAATGGATTTGCTTTATGGCACTGGTTCATGTTTGCCTGCATCTATATTTATTCTTTTTAGTTCCCTTTCTTCTTTTCAGCAGTTCTGTGATTCTGTCATTCTGTCAGAGAACATCTTTTTTCATATTTTTTTATTTCTTGATGTATTAATTTTGTCTTAGAAGAATATTGCAGCATATTTGATATTTTTCTGTTATCATCTGACTTTCATAGTTTCTGTTGAGATGTCAGCAGTAGGTCTTATTGAGAAACATAATATGTAAATATAGTATGTTCCTTTTCACTTTGCTGTTGGTTGGTAGCCTCTTAACTATGATGTACTCAGGCAATTTTTTTGGTATTAATCCTGCTTGGATTTAAGTGAACTTTTTAAATATGTTGATTAATTTTTTATTGGTTTCTATCAGGCTCTTCAAAATTCTTCCAGCCTCTGTCCATTGCCCAATTACAAAGCTACATCCACATTATATTAGGTATTTGTTACATCAGTAACACACTTGTAGGTAACAAAATCTGTACTAGTTTCCTATTGCTGCTGTAACAAACTACTGCAAATTTAATGACTTAAAACATCAAAATGTATTATCTTATAATTGTATAATTGTGCATGTCAGAAGTTTGTGTTCACTTGGCTAAAATTAAGGTGTAAGAGAACTGTTCTTCTCCTAGATGCTCTAGAGGAGAATCTATTTCCTTACCTCCTCCAGCTTTTAAAAGCCACCTGCATTCCTTGGCTCCTGATTCTTTCTTCAAATGTAACAGCATAACATCTTCAAATCTCTTACTGACCCACATCTTTTTTGATCCTTCTGAGGAACTAGTAAAAGTTGGTCCAGCTGCAACCTTGGCTTTCTGTCAAGAGCACACTTTCCTAATGTTCTAATTTTATTTTCTTTTGCAGTCTGGATAGGCTGAGAATTTCCCAAATCATCAAGTCCTGATTCCTCTTTGCTTAGCAGTTCTGCCCTGATCTTTCTTGTTCCTCTCATTTTACTATAAGCTATAAGAAACCAGTCTACAACTTCAATATTTTTCTACTTTCCTTGGAAATTTTCTCTACTAAATATCTAAGTTCATCTTTTATAAGTTTGTGTTTCACATTAAGTATGAACACATAACTCATCTAAGCTTTCTGTTAAAATATAACAAGGATTCCTATTCCTCTAGTTTCAATAATAATATTCCTCATTTTCTACTGTGCAGTCCCTAGCAGCACCCTTAATGGCCATATTTCTGTTACTATCCTGTTTTCAATTTAAGCACAGTATTCTGAAGCAATATATGGTTTTTCTCTCATGCTTGTCATTTCCATCTGAGTTTTTGTTAGCAGTGTTAATGAGTTCTCAAATACAATGTTATGGAATCAAGTATCTGTAGAAAACAATGCTTTGGGAGACTTAATAGCTATTTCAATGGGAAAATAGCCTTCAAAGACTATGAGATGTGCTGGCTTATTCTGACTGCAATGGACAACTAGTAGAAAAGAAATGATAAGTTTAGGACCAGACAGCATCTGCAATTGTACTACCACTATTCTACTACTATAAAAAATAGAAGTTCTGGCTCGGCTTCCATAGCTCAGTGAGTAGGGCGCTAGCTACATACATTGAGGCTGGTGGATTCAAGCCCGGCCTGGGTCTGCTAAAACAACAATGACAACTGCAACCCCAAAATATCTGGGTGCTGTGGCAGGTGCCTGTGAGGCAAGAGAATCACTTAAGCCCAAGAGTTTCAGGTTGCTGTGAGCTGTGACGCCACGGCACTCTACTGAGGGTGACATAGTGAGACTCTGTCTCAAAAAAAAATAAATTTTTTTATAGTAGTAGGAGCATATCTTATGAAAGATAAAATCTAATATCTAATTCTGAAGTTGTCTGAAATACAAGGCAAATCAAGCTCATGGCTTCACTAGGCCTATTGTGTTAGGATTAAGGTATTGATTGGGAAAGAAAGGACCTTGAGAATTGGATTGAGATTATTTGGCTAGATTTTAATGAATCTGAACCTTGAAACCCCCAAATCCCACTGACACTGACCCCCGACCCCTTACCCCATCTGGGAAATAGTCATTTCTTCTGTGCTGATTCCCTGAAGATCTGTAATGACTTCACATGAGATTCTTGACATAGTGGAATGCTAATTCACATCTGAATCTGGTCCCACTGCCTCTCATTTCTTTGAAATCTAAAATTAAACTCACATCCTGGAAGATCTCCAAGGAATAAATACTAAGTCTGAACAACAGAATAATTTACTAATTAATATTGGTATAAACCTGGAGAATACATGTGGGAATGGATTTAAGGATGGTAGACTAGGGAGAAAGGAAGGTAATGGTGGGTCATTTTGAATTGATTCATACAGGTGCAGATTTTGGATTTGTCAGCCTCCATAATTGCATGGGTTTGTTCCTTAAAATACATTTCTCTCTCTTCTTCTCTCTCTCTTTGTCTCTGATATACACACACATATGCACAGACACACAATCATCTTGGTTTTGTTTCTCTGGAGAATCCTAACTAACATACTTACCAAAGACCATTCACTTCAGGGGAGGAACTCAACCAAGTGGACAAAATGACCTCTTTTCTTGATATCTCTCACTCATATTCCCTATCTTCTCCAGTTCTCATTCAATGGGTTTATGAATACAGTAACTAAGACAGCAAGAAAAGAGAGTACGTATAGGCACAACACCATAGGCTTTTTCTCACTGAGGCTCACCTAGGTGGCTCAGGCCTCTTCTGAGTGCCTAGCTTGTGAATATAAGTGACCATTGGTAATCCCTTGATACAGCACCATTCTCTGGTAAAACAGCCAGCCATTTGGGGCCTCCTTTATGAAAGAAACAGCTTTTGTTCTTACTTAATCTGCATATGGATTTATCTTCACTATCTACAGTGCTTCATCATTATCATCTATGAATTTACCTAATGCCCTATTTATCATCAGGTTATTATATGCAATATTGTGTCTGATCAAGAATCTCATTTTACTGCAAAAAATTGTGGCAGTGGATTTATGCTCACATAATTTACTGATCTCACCTTGAATCTTATTACTTCAGAGCAGGCCTAAGAGAATGATGGAATGACATATCAGAGATTCAGATGGGGTTCCTGCTACATGTAAACATTTTGTGGAGCTAGGATACTCTCCTGCAAGATGTGGTTTATTCATTGCACCAGAATGTACAATTTCCCTTATACCCAGAATACACAAAACTATGGAGTCAGGGAAATAGGAGTTGTGGCTTCCTTCACAGTTACTTCAAATGATTAACTTACAAAATTTTTGCTTGCAAAAAGTAAAATAATTGTCGTAGAGAAAATAGATCCCAAAAGAGAAATGCTTCTAACAGATAATCCTGAAAAGGGTTACATTGGACAGGGAACTGAGACTGGCATCTGGTCACTTGGTGTTCTTCATGCCTTTGAACCAATAGACATGAAGGGGGATTATGTACTATCTCCAGTGATTGACACTGTCCAGTTCTTATTATCAAGAGGAAATAAGGTTCCTACTGCATGTGAGAAGTGACTCTCTGGCCCTCTTGCTATTTTCATGTTCAGTGGAAAAAAAAATGGAAAGCTATAGTAATCTAGCATTATAAGTCACTAGTAGTGCAGATTCTTTCTTTTTTATAAGAGACAGGACCTCACTCTGTTGCCTAGGCTGGAGAGCAATGTCCACAGCTTACTGTAACCTTAATATTTTAACATCTAATTTTTTTCTTTCATTGCTCTTGCTTTTGGTTTCGTATCTCAGAAAACTTTGCCTAATATAATAAGGTCATGAAGATTTCCTTTGTTTCCTTTTAAGAGTTTTATAATAATTGCTCTTAAGTATAGGTCTGTGATACTTGGAGCTAATTTTGGGGTATAGTATAAGGAAAAGATGGAATATTGTTTTGTATATGGATAGCATAACCAGTTGTCCTTATAACATTTATTAAAAAGAGCTCATTATATATTTAAACACGGTGGGCTCTTAAATGTTATTACATGAGATTTTCTATCTGATAAGATGTTATGAGCACTAAATGAGATAACGTGTGAAAATTCTAGCATCATGCAGGGCACACAGTAGGTTCTCAACAAGATCTTTGCACTCGTGTTGGAAACCAGTTGACCATAAATATTAGGGCTTATTGTTACACTCTCAGTTTCATTCCATTGATCTGTATGACTATCCTCATGCTAGTGTCATGTATCTTCAATACTACAGCTTTGTAGTAAGCTCTGAAATTGGAACGTGTGAATACTCCAACTTTGTCTTTTTTAAAAATTAATTAATATGAGGGTGAAAATTTTTAGATTACACTGCTTTCACTTCCAAGATAAAGTTCAAGTTGTAGTTGAGTCCTTCACTTGGGGGCGTGCTGAATACCCTCATATTGTGTACGTTAGGTGAGATCCCACCACTTGCCCTCCCTCATCCCTCCAATCACCATCCCCCTCCCCTGACCCTTGTCTTTCCTCTTCGCTCCCCCTCACTAAACTATATTTGTGTTTTATTGTTCATGTGGACATGCAATTGTCTACATATTGGTTTCATATTAGTATTGAGTATATTAGTTTTTTTTCGTATTTGAGATACTTTACTAAGAAGAAGGTGTTTCAACTCCATCCAGATAAACATAAAAGATGTAAAGTCTTCAGCTTTTCTTATGGCTGTATAGTACTCCATGGTATACGTATGCCACAGTTTGTTGATGCATTCAAAGGATGATGGGCATTTAGGTTGCTTTCACAACTTGACAATGGTGAACTGAGCTGCAGTAAACATTCTGGTGCAGATGTCCTTGTTGTAAAATGATTTTTGTTCTTCTGGGTAGATACTTAGTAATGGAATTGTGGGATCAAGTGAAAGGTTGACTTTTAGTTCTTTAACAGGTCTCCATACTTCTTTCCCTAAAGGTTGTATTAGTTTACAATCCCACCAGCAGTGCAAAAGTGTTCCTTTCTCTCCACATCCACACCAACATCTTCAGTTTTGGGACTTGTGAATGGGCTAATCTTACTGGAGTTAGGCATTATCTCGGGGGTTTTGATTTACATTTCTTTGAAGTTTAAAGACAATAAGCATTTTTTTCATGGGTTTGTTGGCTATTCACCTGTTATCTTCAGAGAAGTTTCTATTCAAGTCTCTAGCCCACTTATAAATGGGATTGTTTGCTCTTTTCTTATTGATTAATTTGAGTTCTCTGGAGATTCTAATTATCAAGTTTTTGTTATAAGCCTGATAAACATGCAAAAATCTTCTCCCATTCTGAAGGCTGTTTGCTTTGGTTGCAGTACTCTTAGCTGTGCAGAAGCTTTTTAGTTTGATCAAATCCCACTTACTGACTTTTGATGTTGCTGCAGTTGCCAGGGAGGTCTTCCTCATAAAGTCTTTCCCCAAGCCAATAAATATCTTCAGACATTTTCCCTGCACTCTCTTCTAGTGTTTTTATTTATGTCATGTCTAAAATTTAAATCTTTTATCCAGTGAGAATTAATTTTTGTTAGTGGTGAGAGGTATGGGTCCAGTTTCAGTCTTCTACCTGTGGCTAACCAGTTCTCCCAGCACCATTTATTCAGTAGGGTTTCTTTCACCCAGTGCAAGCTTTTGTTTGGTTTATCAAAGATCAAATAACGATATGTGGCTGGGTTCATCTCTAGATTCTCTATTCTATTCCATAGGTCTATATCTCCATTTTTATGCCAGTTGCTTGCTGTTTTGATCACTGTAGACTTATAGTATAACTTGAAGTCTGGTAACATGATGCATTCAGATTTGTTTTTATTTCTAAGAATTATATTTGCTATTTTGGGTTTTCTGTTTCCATATGAAGCAAAGTGCTATTTGTTCAAGTTCTTCAAAGTGTAACATAGGTGCTTTGATGTTGATTGCATTAAATCTATAGATTGCTTTGGATAAAATGACATTTTAATGATGTTGGTTCTGCCCAGTATATGAGCATAGTATATTTTTCTGTTTGTTAACATTTTCTGCTATTTCTTTTTTTGGGGTTTTATAGTTTTCTTTACAGAGATCTTTCATGTCCTATGTTAGATAAATGCCTAAGTATTTCATATTCTTTGGAGCTACTGTGAAAGGTATAGAGTCTTTGACTTTATTTTCAGCTTGACTGTTACTAGCATATATAAAGGCTAGTGATTTATGGGTGTTGATTTTGTATCCTGAGATGCTGCTATATTCCTTTATCACTTCTAAGAGCTTTGAGGTTGAGTCCCTAGGGTTTTCCATGTATAAGATCATGTTAACCACAAATAGTGAGAGTTTGACCTATTCTGACCCTATTTGAATACCCTTGACCTCTTTTTCTAGCCTGATTAAAATGGCTAGGACTTCTAGCACTATGTTGAGTAGCACTGGCAACAGTGGGCATCCTTGTCTAGTTCCAGTTCTGAGTGGAAATGCTTTCAGTTTTACTTCATTCAGTATGGTATTGGCTGTGGGTTTGTTGTAGATGGCCTCTGTCAGTTTAAGAAATGTTCCACCTAAGCCTATTTTCTTAAGTATTATTATTAAAAAAAAAAAAAGGATGCTGGGCTTGGCTCCTGTAGCACAGTGGTTATGGTGGCAGCCACATATACCGAGGCTGGTGGGTTCGAACCCGACCTGGGTCAGCTGAACAACTGTTGAACCACTCTTGTATCCCTTGGGTAAAACCCACTTGATCTGCTTGTTAAGATCTTATTGAATATTTTTGCATTGATATTCATTGATGATATTGGCCTATGAGTTTCTTTTTTTGTTGTTGAGTCCTTTCCTGGTTTTCAAATCAGGGTGATATTTGCTTCATAGAATGTATTGGGGGAGGATTCCTTCCTTTTCTGTATTTTGGAATAACTTATGTAATATAGGAACTAGTTCCTCTTTGAAGGCTTGAAAGAATTCTAGTGTGAACTCATCTGGTCCAGAGCTTTTCTTTTTTGGATGATTTTGTGTAGTTAATGCTATGTCAATGCTTGATAAAGGCCTATTTAAAATTTCTAATTCTTTTTGGTTGAGTGTAGTTAGGTGTGATGATTCCAATATTGGTCCATTTCCTCTATATTTTCATATTTTTGGGCAAAGAGTTTTTTGTTGTAATCATTGAGGATCTTTTGTATATCTATGGTATCGGCTGTTATTTTCCCTTTATCATTCTTATTAAAGTTATTAGAAATATTTCTTTTCTGTTTCTGGTTAGTCTGGCTAAGGATTTATTGATTTTATTAATCTTTTCAAAAAAAATTTTGTTTTGCTGATTTTCTAAATGATTCTTTTGTTTTCAATGTCATTTTATTCTGCTGTTATTTGGTTATCTCTTTTCTTCTGCTAGGTTTGGAGGTAGATTATTCTTTCTTTTCCAGTTGCTTGAGATAGCCTCTTAGGTTGTTGACTGCTTTCTTTTTATCTTCTTGATGTAGTATTCCATAGGTTTTGATAGCCTGCAGCTTCGCTTCATTATCATTTTGTTCAAGAAATCTAATGATTTCCTTCTTCCTTAAGGTTTTCTTTTTTTTGCAATTTTTGGCCGGGGCTGGGTTTGAACCCACTACCTCTGGTTTATGGGGCTGGTGCCCTACTTCTTTGAGCCACAGGTACCACCCATAATTTCCTTCTTAATCTCATCTTTGACCCAGCTATCATTCAGCATGAGGTTATTTAGTTTCCATGACTTAATTTGGGTATGAAGATTTCTGTTACTGTTGAGTTTAACTTTTATTCTGTGATGGTCTGAGAAGATATGAGGAATAATTTCTTTTTTTTTTAAGGTTAGACTTGTGTCCTAAGATATGGTCAGTTTTGGAGGACAGTCCATGGGCTGATGAGAAGAATGTGTATTCAGTTTTGTTAGAATGAAATATTCTATATATGTCTGTTAAGTCCATTTGTTTTAGATCAAGTTTAAGTCCCATATTACTTTGTTTAGTTTATCCTTGGAGGATCTGCCCAGTACTATGAAGGGGATGTTAAAATCTTCAACTGTTGTTGTGCAGGAAGACATCATATTGTTCAGATCATTTAGAGTTTATTTAATGAATCAGGGAGCATTCAAATACGATGTATAAATGTTAATTATTAAAATCTCTTCATGTTATGTACTTCCTTGACAAGTATGCATTGTTTATCTTTGTCTTTCCTTATTTTTATAGTTTTAAATCCAATTGTATCTGCAAATAAGATTGTAGCCCCTGATTTTTTCTGATTTGAATTTTCCTGGATTATTGTTTTCTATCCCTTCACCTTGAATCTTATTTTATTCTTTGAGGTTAGGTGTGTTTCTTGTAGACAACAGATTTCAGTCCTGAGCTTTTATATCTAATCAGCCAGCCTGTGCCTCTTTAGAGGGGAAATTCAAACCATTCACAATTATTGAGAGAATTGATAGGTATTATGGAGTTTTGGCCCTCTCAATTTTCAGAGGTCTAGAGCTTTCTTTTTCCCCACCACCACCGTGGGACCTAAGCCTTTTTCTTTAATTGTTGGGTATGTTTACTTTGGTGATGGGCCATTGTGCTAGTCATTACGAATGGATCTGTGTATTTCTTATAGAGCTGGTTTAGTTGTGGCAAATTTCCTTGACATTCATATGTTGGTAAAATAATTGATTTCTCCATCACAAGTGAAACACAGTTTAGCAGGATATAGGATACTGGGCTGCAAATTGTTTTGTTTAAGAAGGTTAAAGGCAATGACCATCCTCTTATGGGTAGAAAAGTTTCTACTGAAATATTTGTTGTCATCCTGATATTTTTCCTTTGTAGGTAATCTTGGCTGCTTGCAGGATTTTTTCCCTTCATATTAGCTTTGACAAAGTTGATGACAATGTGACTAGGAGATGCATTGTTCAGACTTAGTCTAAATGGAGTTCTGAAACCATCTACTGTCTGAATTTCTCTGTCTTTAACAATGCTTGGGAATTTCCCCACCATTATGTCCTGGAGCATCACTGCCTTTAGAACCAGCCTATGTATTTTTTTATTTTTCATTAATCATAGCTGTGTACATTAATGCAATCATGGGGTACAATGTGCTGGTTTTATATACAATTTGAAATGTTTTCATCCAACTGGTTAACATAGCCTTCACAGTATTTTCTTAGTTATCGTGTTAAGAGATTTATATTCGTACCTAGTAAATTTCACATGTACCCTTGTAAGATGCACCGTAGGTGTGGTCCCACCAGTTACTCTCCCTCCCCCCTCCCTTCCCTCCCCTCCCTCTCCCCTTTCCTCTTCTTCTTGGGCTATTATAGCTTTCATAGAAAAACTGAATACATTGGATACTTTTTCTTCCATTCTTGAGATACTTTGCTAAGAAGACTATGTTCCAGCTCCATCCATGTAAACATGTAAGAGGTAAAGTCCCTATCTTTCTTTAAGAGTACATAATATTCCATGGTGTACATATACCACAATTTATTGATGCATTCATGGGTCAATGGGTACTTGAGTTTCTTCCATGACTTAGCAATTATGAATTGGGCTGCAATAAACATTCTGGTACATATATCTTTGTTATTTTTGGTTATGTGATTTTTGGTCTTCTGGATATATACCTAGTAGAGGAATTGTAGGATCGAATGGCAGGTCTATTTTTAGATCTCTAAATGTTCTCCAAACACCAACATCTCTGGATTTGGGATTTTGTGATATGGGCTAATCTTACTGGAGTTGGATGATATCTCAAAGTAGTTTTGATTTGCATTTCTCTGATGATTAAGGATGATGAGCATTTTTTCATATGTCTGTAGGCCATGCGTCTGTCTTCTTTAGAGAAGTTTCTCTTCAAGTCCATTGCTCACCCTGAGATGGGATCACTTGTTCCTTTCTTGCTGGTACATTTGAGTTCTCTGCACATTCTGGTTATTAAATCTTTGTCTGAGACATAACTTGTAAATATCTTCTCCCATTCTGAGGGCTGTCTGCTTGCTTTGTGTTCTTGGCTGTGCAGAAGCTTTTTAGTTTGCTCAGATCCCAGTAGTGTATTTTTGATTTACGTATATTGAACCAGCCTTGAGATCCTGGGATAAAACCCAGGTCATGGTGTATAATTTGTTTGATGTGTTGCTGGATTCTGTTTGTTAGGGTCTTGTTGAATATTTTTGCATCAATATTCATTAGTGATATTGGTCTATAATTTTCTTTTCTTGTTGGGTCTTTTCCTGGTTTAGGGGTCAAGGTGATGTTTGCTTCATAGAATGTATTGGGTAGTATTTCTTCTTTTTCTGTATTTTGGAAGAGGTTGAGTAATTTAGGTACTAGTTCTTCTTTAAAGGTTTGGTAGAATTCTGATGTGAAGCCATCTGGTCCTGGGCTTTTCTTTTTAGGGAGATTTTGTATAGTTGATGCTATTTCAGAACTTGATATAGGCCTGTTCAACATTTCCACTTGATTCTGGCTAAGTCTTGGAAGGTGGCATGCTTCCAAGTATTGGTCAGTTTCCTTCAGATTTTCATATTTCTGAGAATAAAGTTTCTTGTAATGTTCATTAAGGATTTTTTGAATTTCTGAGGAGTCTGTTGTTATTTCATCATTACCATTTCTGATTGATGAAATTAGAGATTTTACTCTTTTTTTCCAGGTTAGGTTAGCCAAAGGTTTATATACTTTATTGACCTTTTCAAAAAACCAACTTTTTGATTTATTGATCTGTTCTATAATCCTTTTGTTTTAAATTTCATTTAATTCTGCTCTAATTTTGGTTATTTCTTTTCTTCTGCTGGGTTTGGGGTTGGAATGTTCTTTCTTTTCCAGTTGCTTGAGATGTCCCATTAAGTTGTTAACTTCCTCTCTTTCCGTTCTCTTGAGGAAGACTTGCAGTGCTATAAATTTGCCTCTTAGGACTGCCTTTGCAGTATCCCCGAGGTTCTGATAATTCATGTCTTCATGATCATTTTTTTCCAAAAATTTGGTAATTTCCTTCTTATTCTTGTCTATGACCCAGGTATAATTCAGCATAAGGTTATTTAGCTTCTGTGTTTTTGTTTGAGTATGCAGATTCCTATTGTTATTGAGTTCAACTTTTATTCCATGATGGTCTGATGCAAGAAATAATTTCTGTTCTTTTAAATTTGCTGAGGTTAGACTTGTGGCCTAAGATGTGATTAATTTTGGAGTATGTTCTGTGGGCTGATGAGAAGAATGTGTATTCACTTTTGTTAGGATGAAATGTTCTGTAGATGTCTGTTAAATCTAAATGTTGAATGGTTAAGTTTAAATCTAAAATTTCTTTGCTTAGCTTCTTATTGTAGGATCTATCTAACACTGCCAAAAGTGTGTTAAAATCTCCGACTATTATGGTGCTGGAGGAAATCAGGTGCTCATGTCTCTTGGATTCTCTCTTATAATTGAGATGCATTCTGGTTGGGTGCATAAATGTTAATAATTGAAATCTCATCTTTTGAGTGTTACTCTTAACAAATATGAAGTGGCCATGCTTATCTTTCCTTACTTCTGTTGGTTTAAAGCCTATTGTATCTGCGAATAAAATTGCAAGACCTGCTTTTTTCTGCTTTCCATTTGCCTGGAATATAGATGACCATCCCTTCACCCTCAGTCTATATTTATCCTTTAAGGTAAGATGAAATTCTTGTATGCAGATATCTGGCCTGAGTTTTTCTATCCACTCAGCCAACCTGTGCCTCTTTAGAGGACAATTTAAGCCATTAATTGAGAATATTGATAAGCCTGGTAGAATTTTGGATATCAAGTTTTTAGAAAGTCCAGTGGACTTTTTTTAATCCTTTCACCACTGTGTAAGTTGGAATTAGATGAAAAGTTTCTGAGTGAGTTTACTTTTATGCTGGAGGATTGCGCTGCTCATCATGGAAGACAGGTCTATGAATATGCTGGAGAGCTTGTTTAATTATGGCAAATTTCTTCAACATGTGAATGTCATTAAAGTACTTAATTTCTCCATCCTAAATGAAACTCAGTTTAGCTGGATACAGGATCCTGGTTGGAAAGTTATTTTTTTTAGGAGTTTAAAAATCAATGACCACCCTCTCTAGCTTGAAAGTTTTTAGCAGACAAATCTGCAGTCACTCTAATATTCTTCCCCTTGTAGGTTATGGTTTTCTTACATCTGGCTGCTTTCAGAATATTCTCCTTCATATTAACTTTAGTGAAGCTAATTATGATATGTCTGGGGGTTGTCTTATTTGGGTTGAGTCATGCCGGGGTTCTGAAACTGTCTGCTATCTGAATTTCAGAATCTCTTGCATGTCTGGAAAGTTCTCCTTCATAATCTCATGAAGAAGGGCCTCTGTGCTTTGTAAAGCAACTTCATCACCTTCAGGAATTCCTGTAAGGTGAATATTAGTTTTCCTCGAATTATCCCTAAGCTCTTTGAGAGAATGATCCTTTTTTGCTCTTCATTTCTCTTCCTCTTTGAGTGCTTAGAGTGTTCAAAAGTTTTGTCTTCAATGTCAGAAATCCTTTCTTCTGCTTGCTCCATTCTGTTACTGAGGGAGTCTACTGTATTTCTTAGATCCTTGAGGGCTGCAAATTCTTGTTTCAGTATATCAAAATCTTTGGTGATTCTGTCTTTGAAATCATTGAATTCTTGAGACAACTTTTGAATTGCTCCTTGAATTTTTAATTCCAACTTTAACTTCATTCTATTAATCTTATTTGCAGTCCAAACTCTGAATTCGATTTCTGACATCTTAGCCATTTGTCTATAAATGGGATCTTCAGTTGTGTCCGCCATATCATTCCTTGGGGAAGTTGATATACTCTGGTTATTCATGTTACTGGAGTTTTTCTGCTGATTCCACCCCATGATTATTTTATACTGTTTGGCTAGATGAGCAGATAAGGTGAAGTTGGGTTGGGAGCTCCTGGAGTAGTGATTAACCAGACCTTTGCCCAAGAGCTGGGACTGGGGTCTATACCTTTTCCCCAGAGGTTTGCAAAAGACCCATACAGTGCTATGGCCTGAGACACTGGGGAATTACTTGGTGTGATGGGGCTAAGTGGCTCTGTCTTATTTTCACCTAGTCTCTGTCCTACCCAAGTGAATTAGTTCCTCTGGATTGAAGTCTTAGCTGTGGACAAATACCAGTAATTATGTCACCTGCCCCCCACAGGTAACAAGTGGAAAAGGAAAATCAAACCTTCCCACAACCACACACCTAGGGTACCACTTTGGATAGTCCTTGGGTGATTGGTCCAGTCCAAAAGATCCAAATCAATTGTCCCAGTCAGCACTGGTCTCAGGTGGGGAAGTTCAAAAGGTTTTCAGCAACTAGATAGCAGGGGTCTGCTAGTGGCTCAAGTATGACTCGTTCTGGTGCTCTGTTGAGTCAGAAGAACCCGCTCCCCCCTCAGCAAATGAATTAGTCTGGGAAGGTTAACGCCTCCTTCCCCACCTTGCATCTCTGACACACCCAGTCACTGGTAACCCCACAGGGTTATGACCCAGATCCCTCTAATGAGCAGATGCTCCAGAGGTTTGAGCTTGCCTGAGTCACAGAGAGATCTTATGTCTCCTTGGCCAGGCCTCCACACTCTGCCATGGTCTGGCAGGGGAAGCTGAGGCTTGACAACCTCTGGTGGTTATTGGAAGCTGGGATGGTTTACTCAGTTCTAGCCCCACCCCTGATTCATGTTGCTGACACTTATATTTGCACAGAATTCCTGGCTATATTCCCCTGCAGACCAGGCACTGTTTGAGTTCACAGAAACTGCGACTCAGCCCAGGTCTGTGCTGCTGCCTTGAGCTGCAGTCTGTGTTGGGGCAGGTGCAGTTAGCGCTCACACTCAGCTTTGAGTTCCAGCCTCGACCCACCTGCCTTTGTCTCAGCTATGATCCCCTCAGGGCTGGGTACTTCTTAGGTTCACTAAAGCTGACCTCTGGCTCAGCCCCGCCTTGGAAGTATGCCATCTCTGATCATGCATCTTCAGTACTCCTTCCAGGCTCACTCTGCTGGTACCACCTCAGGCATAACCTTTGCTCATGGGGCCTGCGTTATTGTCTCAGATCTATTCCGCCAGTGTCTGCCACTAAGATGGCTTTCTCTGGTTGCCCAGAGAGACAGGGAGTGTCCTTCCAAAATATCCCCAGGGGTGTGAGCTCTATTGTTGCCACTGCTGCAGATGCTGCTCTGTGCCAGGGATGGGTGGGTGGGTGGCACTTCCTCTCCCTTTTTTGTACAGTTCCTTCAGTCCCCCATTTTATCCTTAACCCTGTGCCACAGAATTAGCAGACCTTCAACAGCCTACACCCTGTCCATATCTCTTGAAAAAATGCCCAATAATCTGGACTCCATGGGGGACAGGCTTTTAGACCTCGGGGTGAGAGTGGAGGGGAGTGCTGGGAGTTCAGAATTGCAGGTAGAGAATATATACAGTTTTATACAGTTTTATGCCTGGCAGGAGAGTGCCATGGCACCCTAATAGGGGAAGGAGGTCTTATTTTAGAGGGTCTCTCCTGTGGGATAAAGTGGGAGGACATTTGAACTCTGTTCACTTGTTTGTAGAAAGTACACTGTGCACGGTCAGGGGAGGGGACTCCTGTCCACTTGGTGATGGCTTTTGTACCTATTGTTTGTGTCCTTGGGGTTGCAGCTCACCTCAGCAGGGTTGATGTGTGTTCTTCAACCTTCTCTCTGGGCTCAGTTCCAAATTATCAGCTTACTTGCTAAACGTCTGTCCTTTAACTCTCCTTCTGGACGGGAGCCTCTCTGGAAAGCTGGCTCCAGTTGGCCATCTTGCCTCCACCCCTCTCCCCCATTTCCCATGTTTTTTTCTTCCATTATATGTTTTATAAAGAGTTTCAGTGGAAGGAAAAAGAAGAGGGAAAGGAGTTCTAGTCAGGGCTTCAATTGAAATTTAATCTTTCTGGATGAGATATGAAAGCATTTACATTGGGAAGCTTAGTTTGTTAATACCTTCAATTTTTAAATCTCTGTACTGGTTTCAAAATTTTATTCTCTAGATTGCTGTTTTCTGTTACATCCTATACCCTAACCATTATATCTAGCCCTTTAATAACAAATGCTTTATAATAAGAGGCTTTAAAAATTATTATTAGCCTGAGTTAACAGTCAAACTAGAACAAGAATCCTATCCTGTCTTGCATAAAGTAAGCAACTGTGGGAACATATTTAAACCTTTCTCTGTATTAGCATCCATGTTGGTAGTAATATAACTCTTTTAAGTTCATAGAATTTATTTCTTAGCTAAGTCAACAAATAAGGTAATCATACTATCTATTGGAAATTGTCTCTTTAGCTTAATTGTTATGTGCTAATGCTGGTTTATTTTGCTATTTATTATTCCTCAGATTCAGATGGTAGAATTAACCCTGGGAAAATTGCTTTTATTTCTTCGAAGAGCTGCTCTATTCCAGATGACAGTTATGGCTGCCTCTCTTC
Organism: Galagoides demidoff; assembly: GCA_963574575.1. Taxonomy (NCBI): domain Eukaryota; kingdom Metazoa; phylum Chordata; class Mammalia; order Primates; family Galagidae; genus Galagoides; species Galagoides demidoff. Next base: position 22,300 of record CAUYQV010014208.1, read on the forward strand.
AAACATTCCAGCATTAGAATTGATGGCTCTGTATGTGGCAGCTGCCATGCATGATTATGATCACCCAGGGCGGACAAATGCATTTCTTGTGGCTACAAATGCCCCTCAGGTAGGAAATACTTTTCAGAAAATTTAAAGGATATATCTGAAATTTTACAACTATGCTGCATATCTATTTATAAATCACTCTTCACTTGAATCCTATGGCCATTCCAACTGAATTTAAGACACCAGATTTTAATTAATTGGATAATAACACATTTCACTGACATGGAACATTCTAGGAAATTAGGGGGAAAATCATCTTCAAGTAGAAAATAATAAATAGTTTTTGAAATAGTAGTTCATTGTTATGTGAAATTCTGGAGTACTTACTGTCAATGTTTTTGTCTTTGATTAAATTGACAAAACTCTTGACTGCATCTAAAATCTATATTCCTTCTGCTTAAGTCATTTGTATGGCTAAAAGCTATAATTGTTAAGGGAAACTATTCATCTTTCAGCTGTTCTCTGTATTTCACTAAGATTTGCTTTAATATCCAGACCCTAAAATCTCTTAGTTTTTAACATATAAATGTATTAAAAATTCTTCTGGTATAATATGATTTTATATCCAGTATAGCTGATAAGTTTTAAAATTTCTTTGGAGTTACAATTTGCATAAAGAAGTGGGAGTCCCCAACAAATGGACACTATAATTGTAATTGCTTTAAACATTAAGACCTTAAAGTAAATACATTGTTTTAAGTAGAATTTAGTGTGGTTGTGGATTAAATAGAATTTAATATAGTAGTGAGGTTTGTGTATTCAGAGGATTCCCAAAATGTCATTTGTGTGTTTCTAACCTCATACCTTACAGAAAGAGGTGCTCAATAATTGTTGCCAAATCATCTGACTTCTTCACTTGACCATTCATTCTATGCTTAAACTTCAGTTCTGATAGTTTCATCTTCTGTAGCCATTTTCTGTTTCTTTTTCACCTTTATCTCTTTTGTATAATCTAACTTTTTAAATATAGGAGATAAATTCTCTTGATTCTCAAGCATGTGTTTGGGTAGGAGGGAGGAATGTAGGGAAGTATATATATGTATGTTTGTATAATGGCATGTGTAAATGGGTTGAAAGGCCCATGTGATTAATTTCTTCAATGAGCCTATATTAATAGTTCATGATTTCCACATGTAACTTTCTGATGAATTTAAATCTAGTTATAATATTTGCTCATTTCTTAAGTATTGTTTTGGGAGAAACAGCCTCCCCCCACCCCCCAGGAACATATATTTCCCCATTTGCAGTACCATTTTGAGAGAATCAGATGCCCATTTTTTCTAACTCAACACATCATAATCTTTAAAAATCCTAGTCCTTCGTTGAATTTTAGACTGAGGAGCAGTGGCACAGTGGAAAAAAGCACTGGACATGAGATCAAGATTCCTGTGTTTGATTTCTGTTGCCCACTTACTACCTATGTGACCTCCAATAAAGGTTTATTGCTCTAAACCTAAAAATATGTGTCTGATATGATTGAGGGTAAATGAAAACGCCACACTGTACCTCATGATTGTATTAATGTACACAGCTATCATTTAATAAAGAAAATTTTAAAAAAATGATTAAAGGTAAACAGAGATAACATATGGAAAGCTTTCTACTGTTTAAGATGGCATGAGAAACTCCTGAGTCAGATATCATGAAATTGTTAATCAATACTATTAATAATATAATAGTATTAAATATTATTGTAGAAATTATTTACTGTTTTAGTCCATTTCTTTGCTTTTATTACTTCTGTTTTGAGTATAAATGAATCTGTCTTGCACATTGCCTCTTTCTAAAGGGTATGACAAATGCATGAATTCTAGTGTTAACTCTCTTACATAGAGATAATTTAAAATAATGATATATAATATAAATATAATTTATACAAATTCAGTACTCAAATACTGTTATCCTAATCAAAATACAAACATGGAATCTGAACACAAAGTCTGTAATTGTGTTATTTCCAACTTCTTATGGTTAAGAATCACCAATAGATAAGCAATGGGAAGTGCTACAATGGAAAGGAGATTAGTAGATAGTTTACCTGTGGAAAAAATGTACTTTTTAGCTAATCTCCTTGCTTATTCCCTGTTCTTCTTCAGTTTATCCTCAGTAAATATCAGACAGAGTCACCCTGTTTAAATGTGAGTTACATTTGTTGCAAACCCTCCAGTGGCATTCACCTTGCTTCCTAGAGTCATTAAAATGTTTCACAGGGCCCTGTATATTTAGGTTCATTAACTTTTCTTTTTATACTTAAGTCTACCCTCACTGGCCACCTTGCTTATTCTTTCTCTATCCAAAGCACACTCCCTTTGTGAGAGCCTTTTTGTACTTTCTGTTCTGCCTGCCCAGAGCACTTTTTCTCTACATATTTGTATGGCTCTTTTTGTCACTTCCTTCCATCTAAAATTTCAAAATCCTCATCTTAGTATTGTTATGCTTCTTCCTTGCTTTATTTTTTCCATAGCAGTGATCATTTAGCATACATGTATTTTGTTTATGTACTTTGTCTATTACATGTTTCTTCTTGGTGAAACATAGGTTCCATGAGGGCAGACAATTTTGTCTCTTTTATTTCATAATACCTGAAATAGTGCCTGGCCCAGAAAAGGCATTCAGCAAATTTTTGTTGAATGTTGAAGGATGCCTGAATTCTTTGCTCTGTAGTACTCCTAGCTTTTTTGAGCTATATTCTGTTCTTATCTAAGAGGCCTTATTTGGCCAGCACCTGTGAGATAAGTACTCTTGCGAAAGCCTGGGGCTTAATGTGATTAAATAATAATGTAGGTTCTTCATCATTGGAAGCTCTGTGGGTCCAGTCAGGCCTTAATTCACTAACTTTTACTGAAGTTTAGCCTCACTAGAGGAAAATTGCACTAATTTTCATAATTAGTGAAAGATACTATAATTCTAGTATATTAGAGAGAGTTAGTGTATATAAAACCACTAACTAGATCAGGTATTCTCTTTTTCCCCTTTCATAGTAAGGAAAATATGCTGGGAAGACACAGGAGAATTCTTGCTGTGAAAAAAGTGAAACATGTAGTCAGGTATATCTTGGAGGAATGTCAGTATTAATAAGATTCTAAGAGATTTCTGAGCTATTGGCAAATGAAAAGTTGGCTGAAGATGGAGATTAGTGCTTGAGATAATTGTATTTCTAGAATATTTTGATTAGATTTGGGGTAAAAAGAAACACAATTTTAAGCTGAAATTTGAAAATTTGTTTCATCTCCCAAAGCGTGGATCAAGATGATGACTAAACATGTGCATTTGTCTCCCCTTCTTCCTGAGAACTCATTAAAATCGTAGAAGATAATAAGCTCATAATATCAGAGCAGAATTAGTGAAAGTCTATCACCAGTAGATAAGAACATTTTATAATATTTCTGGAAAATGAAAAACAGACAAATATTGACATATAAAAGTGTAATAAAAGGGGGCCACAGTATAGTTAGAACCCCAGAGAGACTCATGATGCCATATGCCCCATTTGTTCTACCTGTAGATGTATTCACACACAAACACACACCCACCCTTAAGCAGAGCCACTACAACCCCTATATTTACCTCCAGGCAGTTAACTCATCTCTTAGAGACCGAAAGAAACTGCCTGGACAGAACGTGAGTTACTAGAGTGAGTATTAGTATCCAGAGTGAATCTTTCTCATTCTGGACATTTCACAGCTGGCACCCAGTTTGGTAATTCTAAAGCAAAACTTGCTAGGTAACAGACCCCATCCATATCACAGAGTTCCTACTCATCCTTCCGAAGGGGAGATACTCTGCAATAAATCATACATAACATCAGTGGAAGGTTACATCTACAATCTAGAATTCATTTTTTATATCAACATATAACCAAGGATCACCAGACATATGGCATTAGCCAGAGAAGGCTGGAACAAAAAGTATAAGATAAAAACAACAATTGAACACGTTGGAGTGGTGGATGGTGGTGGATAATCTAGGGAATAAAAAAATGTTGAATTAAAAAAAGTATTCTCAGAGAATTTTAAAAATATTGCATCTGTAAAATAAGAACAGTAAACTGTAAAAAAGGAAACATCAGAGAATAAGTTGGAGCTTTTAGAAACTGAAAATATTACTACAGAAAATTTTAAAACATAATACAAGCATTGGACATGAAAGTCCAGGTTATCTCTCCTAGAACATAGGCAAAGAAGGTAAAGAGATAGAAAATATAGGGAAGGAAAAGATAGGGCATGGGGGAAAAGGTCAAGATCTGATTAGTGGGAGTTCTAAAAAGAGGGGAGTCTCTGTATTGAAGGGCTTCACCAAGTGGTAGGGAAGCTAAATAGGGAAAATAACCCCAAACCCACACATACATCCTAGAAAAGTTTCAGGACACCTGAGATTTACTTTTTAAATAAAATAATTCCTGAGAGAATGAAAGCAACACATTTGTAAAAGAACAGATATTCAATTGGCATTATATTCTAGCAGCAATAGATTTTGGACAAAGTTGGTATAAAGTCTTCAGCATTCTAAAGGAATTTATTTGTTTGCATATTTGTTCAGTATTTATTGGGTGCATCATATTGTGGGACAGGCACTATTTAGGCATTGTTATTAAATAGGAAAAAAGTCTTCTCTCTTGGAAATTACATTCTAGTAAAGCAAGAAAATACATTTTGTGTGTGTGTGTGTCTGTATGTGTAAGACAGATTGAGGAGAGGGAGATGGAGATAATTATGACATAACTGTTAGGGAAGAAGTAAAGTAGGGACAAGTTAGTTAGGTGTGCTGATATGGGGATATTATTTTTAAGTTGGTTCTATGATCACAAAATAAAGAGATTCTCAGATATGCAATGATTAAAAAATATGAAGCTGGCTGTGGTGGCTTCTGCCTATAATCCTAGTACTTTGGGAGGCTGAGGCAAGTGGATTGCTTCAGCTCAGGAGTTCAAGACCAGCCTGATCAAAAGCAAGACCCCATCTCTACTAAAAATAGAAAAATTAGCCTATCCTTTGGTGGGCACTTATAATCCCAGCTACTTGGAAGGCTGAGGCAAGAAGATCTTGGAGCTCAGGAGTTTTAGGTTGCTATGAGCGAGGACGCCACAGTACTCTAGCCAGGGCAACAGAGTGAGATGCTGTCTCAAATAAGTAAATAAATAAATAAATAAATACAATCATGACTCGTCCATCCTGAGAAAGTTATCTAACAAAACAAGGTTGGTAACTAAAACAAAAAAAGATACATGATTACTCGAACTTTTACAACAAAACAAGAACTTTATGGCAAAGGAATCCCAAGATGATAGCTGTTCTTTAAGGCTTTCTATAAAATGTTTTTTAGAGCTAGCTGCCTTGTTTTCTGTAGCTTCTTGTTTGCTATCTCTACTAGATTTTTTTAAAGTTAGTAACATTATTTTTTTAAATGAATAAATCTTTCTTAATCTTTCTTCCATAACTGAAGTACCCTCTTAGTTATGAGATCATGACTATGACCTAGGTATTTTTAAAATACTTCCTCCTGTTTCTTGTGCTTTAAAGGAGGACATTTATTCAGATTTGTCGGACTCTTCCTGTGTTTGGTCTGTTTTTCTTATATCTGATGGAGTGTCTCTTTTTGCTCTTATTCATTGAAAGGTGTTAACTCTTTGCTAAGATTCTGTCAGATACTATTAAACCTGTTAGATCTTTCCAACTCAGAGGGTGGAAAGTAACATTTATGATGAGTTAATTTGTTTTGCCAAATTATAGATGTATTTGCTTGTAGAGAGAAGAAAAGGATCTATTGATTGATAAAGAACGTAGCAAGATGCTTTAACACAGTCAAAGTATTTCAGTTTCCTGCAGCTCTAAATTAACTGGGGCACTGTCTTCCTTCTCCACTTGTAAGAGCCCTCAGTAAGAGCTAGTTATGACTTCATTATCTATTTTACCTGGCATGTTTTTCTTACTAAGTTTAAGCTTGGTTTGCTGCTATACATGCTACCTCCCAAGTATTCTTTCGTAGTAGCATTGACATTGCTTCCTGCCTCTGCTCCATGATTCTTTCTTGGCTCCCCTCAACTATGAACCAGTGAATATATTGGGGTCGAACAGGAGACCCTTTCCACTTACTCTTCAGGTAGGTTTTTCCTTCTTGTGACTTAGTTGGCCTTTTCTCAGTCCATCTCTTTTTCACCATCTCTTTGAAGTTTCAGTATGGTGATTATATCTAGATTTTAATATCGATTTCATAATTTAGCCCCATTTTATATTTTTCTGGTAATTTCAAAGGGTAATTTGAATTGTGAGGGAATTCAGAACTTACTCATTTTTATTTTTTAACTGATCTTGCTGGCCGAAGGTTTGTCAGGTAACTTTATAGGGTACTCATTGTACATTTGTTTTAATTAGTCCTAGGTGTGATTACCTTCTTCCTGAATAGACAAAGCTATTCTGATAGTTTAGTAGTCTTCAAACTTTATTATGTTTAACTTCGAATTAGCCAAATCACTATTAAACATAAATTGACCTCTTAGGGAGCTTTTGTCCTCGGTTGCAGTGCCATGGTGCCTTCATAGCTCACAGCAACCTCAAACTTTTGGCTTTAAGAGATCCAGTTGGCTCAGCCTCCTAGTAGCTGTGACTACAGGTGCCTTCCACAATACCTGGCTAGTATTTCTTCTCTTTCTTTCTTTTTTTTTTTCTGTTTGTTTTTTAGTAGAGATGGTGTCTTGCTCAGGCTGGTCTTAAATACCTGAACTCAAGCAATCCACCTGCCTCGGCCTCCCAAAGTGCTAGGATTACAGGCATGAGCCACTGCACCTGGCCCCTAGGGAGCTTTTGAAGCTTACTCTTTCTCTTTGGGATTTATGATGTTTAGAAATTGTATCAAGGTTAGTATGAAATGCCCTTGTAAAGTTTAAAAAACGTGGCCCATTGCAAAGTTTAAATCATACCTTTGTTTACATAAATAGTGTAAAAAACAATCATGGCTTTAGGAATCTGTGCTTTAGTCTAGGCTATAGCTATTTTTCACAAATAATGAGAGTTATTTAATTAAGCTCTAAACATATGTGTCTTGCCTGCGATTTCCTATTTTTATCTGTCCTTTCTCATTAGATAGTAAGGTCCATGAGAAACAGAACAGAGTTTTTGTTTTTACCACTAGCTTTTAGTACAACTTGGCTATGGAAGTTCTTACTATGCTTATTTAATAATTTGAAAAATTGCTTAATTTTTAGAGGTGGAAGAGGCTTTAGAAATTCTATACTCCAGTGGTTTTGAATCTATATTCCAAAGTCCTAGAGTACTGAGGAGGCATCTCAGGGTCTTCCACTGGAGTGAGGTGGAGAAAAAGTGAGTAGTTCCACACCATTTGAACTAGAGTACTTGTGCTTTTACCTTTTTCACGCTTCTCTCTTACTCCTAGGCACTGTGTCAGGATGAGAGTACAGGATATGTCTGTCTCAGACACGTGGGTCTCTGGACAGTAGTGTTTCCTCTTCTTATGTCCCCACCACAACTGACTCCATGCTGGCAAAAGAACATAATTGTATCCCTAAACCCACTCTTGATCCCAAATGACTTTATTAACAGAAGCTCTGTCTGAGAGGTTTACTGATAAAATGAAGTAGCCCTCAAAGCATTAATTATCTTTATGTCTCTAGAGAGACTGCACGGGTAACTGCAAAGAAGATGAATTTTGGAGACAACCTCTTAAGTTACTAGCTGTGCATGCTGGAAGGAAAGGCCTACCTAAACTTCTTTGCACCTCAGTGTACTCATTTATAAAATTATCACAATCCATTCTCCAGGTGTTAATAAAAACTGGTGGTAAAATGCTTGGTATATTTTTAGGTATTCATTGTTTGTATTCTTCCAACCAGCCAGAGCCCTATTAATTATTAAAGCTTAATATCTTTGACATGCTTGTCTCATTTTTCTGTATTCCTTTTTAGGCAGTTTTGTACAACGACAAATCAGTTCTGGAAAATCATCATGCTGCATCAGCTTGGAATTTGTATCTTTCTCGCACAGAATACAACTTTCTTCTTAATCTTGATCATATGGAATTCAAGCGCTTTCGTTTTTTAGTCATTGAAGCAATTCTTGCCACAGATCTTAAAAAGCATTTTGATTTTCTTGCTGAATTCAATGCCAAGGTTTGTTATGCAAAATAGTGCTTGATTTCACAAATGGAAATCATTGTTAATGTTGCTGATAAAAAGTGTTTTTTAGTGTTAAGTCAGAATTAATACTACTCATGAAGTAACAACAAATGATATAAAATAATATACATCTATATTTTTAAAAATAAAATATTTGTATATTACAACATGTCCTGAAGTACTATTGTTATTGCTATTATTATATTTTCTTTTAACACATAGACTTTATATTATTGTGGCTTTCTTTGACATGGTGACCAATCAAATCCAGTGCAGATTAGAGAATGTCATGTGTGTGTCATGTAAGGCATTACATGAAAATCAAAGTTGTTTTTAAGAAGCCAGTTATGCCTACTTCATCATACCTGTTACACCTTCTTTATATTAGTTATTAACTGCCTACTATAGGAGAAGGGAAGTACCCTTTTCTACTTGAGAATAATTCACTCGTTCAACAACTGTGTATCAGGATTGCCCACTCTGTGCGGTCATTGTGCTAGGGGAAAATGAGGAAAGAACAGGTCAAAGTCTGTCTTCTCAAAGAATTCATTCACTAGAAGATCAAGAATCACTGCCCTTGGCTCAGCGCCTGTGGCTCAAGTGGCTAAGGCACCAGCCACATACACCTAAGGTGGCAGGTTTGAATCCCCAGCCTGGGCCCGCCAAACAACAATGATGGCTGCAACCAAAAAATGGCCAGGCGTTGTGGCGGGTGCCTGTAGTTCCAGCTGCTTGGGAGCCTGAGGCAGGAGACTCACTTGAGCCCAGGAGTTGGAGGTTGCTGTGAGCTGTGATGCTATGGCACTCTACCCAGGGGGATAGCTTGAGGCTCTGTCTCAAAAAAAAAAAAAAAAAGAATCACTGCCCTTGACCTGGTAGCTCATGCCTGTAATCCTAGCACTCTGGGAGGCCAGAGGCAGGAGGATTGCTTGAGCTCAAAAGTTTGAGACCAGCCTGAACAAAAGCAAGACCCTGTCTAGCAAAAACTAGCTAAGGGTGGTGGCATGTGACTATAGTCCTAGCTATTAGGGAGGCTGAGGCAAGAGAATCACTTCAGCCTAAGAGTTTGAGGTTGTTGTGAGCTATGATGACACAATGGCACTCACAGAAAAAAGAATCACTGCCCTAGTATGATAGTGGGTGGTACCAATGAGAGTGTGTTCTATTCCTCATACATTTTGGGGTGAAAAAAGCTGAGAAGCACTTCTTTAGATTCCTAAGAGAAGTAAGCCTCCTCTTTGGCTGGCAAGAAGCTGCTGCTTTCTTGATCATTTTTGTGACTAAAAGAATCTGTACCTTCAGGGTAGAGAAACTGCTAACAAAGAATTACTGTATTTAATCCTTTGGAAGGAGCCTCCTATACATGTACATATTGTTATCATGATATTAGTGAAATGCTTTTAAAAATCAGTGTGAAATCAGGGTACCTTTAAATTATTTCATAGTCTGGTAGCTTTATTCACTTTTAATTTAATAATAGAAGTTCATTTAAGTGCTTCAGTCACCTTTTACAGGTGAAGGATTATCTCACCCCATACTTTTGAATCTATGTTCCTCAAAGACATCTATTCTGAAGTCTCAGGAAAATGCCATATGAACTGAGCTCTAGAACTCCTACTTAATTTCAATCAAAAGAGATCTCTTTTCAAGTATTTTCCATGGTGATGTTTATCACAAATTTTCCTTTGACAAAAGGATTTGGTGTCCTCACCCCGAAAACCATTACACTAAAGTTCATAAACTATGATTTAGCTCATTCTTGAGTTCTTGAAAGTCATACTAGTTTGCTTAAGAATGATAATTACCATTTATTTATTTATTTATTTATTTATTTATTTATTTATTTATTTATTTTTGAGACAAAGTCTCACTCAGTGGCCCTAGGTAGAATGCCTTGGTATCATAGCACACAGCAACCTCAAACTCTTGAACTTGAGCATTCCTCTTACTTCAGCCTCCTCAATTGCTGAGACATAATGCAGGCTAGTTTTGGTTTTGAATACGTGAACTCAAGTAATCTACCAGCCTCAGCCTCCCAGAGGGCTAGGATTACAGGCAGTGAGCAACCTGGCCTAGCCATTACTATTTATTTAAATAATGTTTATTTAGCATTTCTATGAACTAGACATTTTTTATTTATTTATCCTCATTGATACTATTTTTGCTGTTCTAAAGATGAAAAAGAGTCAAATAGGTCAAGTAATTTTTCCAATATTATACACTAAACTCATTCTGAGTCAGAATTTAAAATATGAAGTTCTCACCTAGGGGGCACAGTGTAAGGGTATATGGCACATCTCCTGGGTGAACTTGGACTTTACCTAACAATCCCCAACAATTTAACCTAATTATTTGTACCCTAATGTTAAGCTGAAATTAAAAAAAAAAGGATTTAAAACCATAAGAGTTAGTTTCTAAGACTTGTATTCTTTTAACTGTATCACATTACATTCCACAGCTAGAGCCAACTGCTTTTTAGCTCCTTAGTGGTTTGTTTTGTTTCATTCTAAGACAGGGTCTTACTCTGTCACCTGGGCTAGAATGCAATGGCAGAATCATAGCTAATTGTAACCTCAAACTCCTGGGCTTAAGCAATCCTCCTACTTCAGCCTCCCTTATAGCTGGAACTACAGGCACGCACCACTATGCCAGACTAATTTTTAGATTTTTTTTGTAGAAATGAGGTCTTGCTGTGTTGCCCAGGTTAAGTGTTCTTTTTTTTGAAGTAGTAATAAATAGTTGCAATTCTTACATGATTTATTGATGATATATCAATGATATATTAGTGCTGCCCAGAAAGTATCCAGCCATGTAATGTGAAAAATACAGACATACATGGCTGCATATTTTCCAGATATTTTCCTATCTATGTAGTCCCTTGTATATCTATATAATTTACATATTTTATATATACACATATAAAATATGTGTATATGTAAGTATATGTAAACATGTATACACACACACACATAAATAATGACTTTGTGTGGTAATTGCAAATACTGAAACCTATGGTTGGTTATGTTTTTAGAAAGCTATGGTTCCATTGAAACAAAATTAAAGTGGCACTTCAAAGAGGAAATTTAGGTCCATGTTATGGTATAAGCTGATTAAAAGAAGCGTTTACTGAAATTTCTTCTTGTCATTTAGACAGAACAGTTTTAAGATAATTTAGGAAGAGCAAACAAAAAATCCCTACTACAAACAATTATTAAAAAACTCCTGTGCCCTCAGAACCTAAAATAAATTTGTTTTTCTAAAATAGGCCAATGATGTAAATAGTAATGGCATAGAATGGAGCAGTGAAAATGATCGCCTCTTAGTATGCCAGGTGTGCATCAAACTGGCAGATATTAATGGCCCAGCAAAAGTTCGAGACTTGCATTTAAAATGGACGGAAGGCATTGTGAATGAATTTTATGAGCAGGTAAGTTGAAACATGAGATCGCTGGGATGATTTCAGAGCTGCCATATGAAGATATGTTCGTCTTTGGGATTTGGACGGCTGTATTAAGTGTTTGAAATCTGAGTTGCTTTGACTGCAAGAGTTAAAAATTGGCTGCCTGTAGATTAGTGAGTAGGGCACTGGCTGCATACACTGAAGCATGAGAGTTCGAGCCTGGCCCGGGCCTGCTAAACAGCCATGACAACTGCAACCAAAAAATAGCCAGGCGTTGTGGCAGGCGCCTGTAGTTCCAGCTACTCAGTAGGCTGAGACAAGAAAATGGTTTAAGGCTGAAATGAGAGAATCACTTAAACCCAAGAGTTTGAGGTTGCTGTGAGCTGTGACACCACAGCACTCTATCGAGGATGACATAGTAAGACTTTGTCTCAAAAAAAAAAAAAAAAAAAGAAAAGAAACTGGTGTGTTTGCTCTGGTTCTTGGTATTTTCTCAGATCTCTTTGTCTTTGTGGCTAAAATTTAAACCAACAAAAAATAGTTTATTGCCTATTTGTAGTGGATGGAACATACTCTTGAGTCTACAGGTAAGGATAGACTACATCATTATTTCAAAGTCTTTTCAACCCTGAGAATCTTTTAACCTAGAACAGTTTATTTTCTGATGAAGTGGTTTTTAAGTTAGTCAGAGTGTACTCAGAATATATTTTAAAAATACAGACCCATTTTCAACTCTGCTATAGAAAGACTAACCTGCCATAGAAACATTAACTGGGCAAAAGTCCTGGCACAAAATGAAAAATCAGAAGGCTAGAAATGGGAACAGAGTAATTAGTGATTTTTTTTAAACATTCAAAGATACAAACATGCTCCTCTGTTATAATACATCTTTTAAAATCTCTACTTTAAAATGATTCTACCATTTTGCAGAATCTGTGCCAAATTTTTGTCCAAGTTTGAGGCTCCTTACAATGTAGAAGTGCACTGATTTCCCCAGAAGCCTAACCTTTCCTTATATCCAAAATACCAGATATACCTTCTTGACTCTGGAATTACATTCCTTGAAAAATCTTTGTTGGCCCTGATAATCAGAAAAGATCAAGTGAGAGCTTTTTTACCATGAGTACAAAACATGAGCAATAAAGTTGAGCCTATATAATCATGCATCTGATATAATTTATTGTCCCAGATTATAATTTGCAGTGGTTTTCACCCGCCTTAGCTAAACATCCCAACATAATAATGTATGCTGTTTCTATGAAGCTAAAAAATACCATACTATGTAATTGTGGAAATACAGTATAAGTATTTCAAGATTATTAATGTTTTACTAATCTCTTCTACATTTAACTTAATTTTGGGTAATAAATGGTTATATTCACCTAATTTGTAAGATTATAATTTGCATATTTTTACCCTCATTCTGATTGATAACTAAAGCCTGCCTTAGAGATCTCATGTTTACAAAAGAAATACTTTATACTTAAGAAAAGGCTATCTTCATATTACAAATAGGTAATAAAAGAAATAGTGGTGTATGTCAATTTTAGAAAAGTCACTAGTTCAATGAAATAACATTAGAAATATGCAATTAAATCCAACTTACATAATTATTTTAAAAACAGATAGAATTAATACTTCTTAAATTTGGAATCCTGATTTCTCTTAATTATTGGCAATGTGACCTCAGTATCCTCATTGATAAAATAGGAATGATGATGATACCTACCTCACAAGATTGCCAGGAGGATTAAATCACTTAATATAAGTAAAGCCCTTAGAATAGTTCGGACGCATAAATGCTCATAAATGTTAGCTGTTATAATTACAGGTCTATTATAAAAAATAATATGTTATCTCAGATAGTTTCACTTTATCTTTCTAGATTGTATTATTCATGTCAAAGGAGGAAAATGTCATCTGATACCACATGCCAAAGTCCTACTCATACCTCCTCGGAACTAAAATTTCTTCTCATTTTGGATATGCTATTAAGCCTCCATGAAATATAGATGCAAAATTATAACTTTACCCAACTTTTTTACTTTTTATTATCCTTGTTATACTATCTATACCCCTATAGCCATTTAACTTAGAATAACCAAACTCCTGGAGTATACCTGTGAATTTACAGAGTCCTATAGATAAACTGTCTTTTGAAAAATACTAATAGTTTTCTTCCTTATAGAAGAAAAAAATCATAAAAGACATTTAATCATGAGACAGTTAATCACTGGGGTTGTTTCTGATTGTGTCTTCAGGGCTATGTTAGTCCATTATATATAGACACTGCTTGCCTGAAGAATTTGCACCAGGATTTGAATTGGTTGGAGAGCAATTTATCCCCAACCAGTTCAAACATCAGGAGTAAAAATCCTAATAGTACCATTTGGAAGAATGCTCAGCATTGTGCTGAACACTTTACATAATATTGCCTTTCATTCTCATGGCAACCCTGTAAGGTGGATTATTATTCAAATTTTATACACAGTGAAATTGGGCATAGAGCCCACCCAACATTACACAGGCAGTAAGTGACAAAAGTAGGTTTTGAAACCACAGCTGTCTGACCTCAAATTGTGCTGTCTAGCACTCTAGCAGCTACGGTGGAATGGTATCAGAGGGCAGGCACTTAGGGCTCTGGCTCCAAAATCCTCACATTAACCATAGTAGCTCTACTTTTAGTTGTTTTTCATGTTGAATTTTGTGATTTAGATTCATTAAAGGGTTCTGCTTTTTTTTTTAAGTGTGAGTTATTGAAAAGCATTTGCAAAATTCAACTGTATACATTTGAAGTGTAACTACAACAACAAAATATTTCCATTATGCCTTTCTCCCTAGGAGAAAGACAATTTTTAATTGACACTGGAGACTTTTGCAGGTTGTAAGTACAATTGCTGATATTATGCTTATTATAAAGGATGTATATTTTTCTTATTAACTGAGCATCAACCATACTTGTTCATGTGGAAAAAATGTGAGAATAAAGTTTTGTTTAGGTTTTCTGAAATATTAAATTCTTATAGTTGAAATGATAGAGTAATTAGATTCTTAGATTCCTTGATGCTACTTAGGAAAAAGTTATTTTGATATAGACTATATTTTTTAAGACCTCAAGATAATTTTAACAGCAAAGCTCCGTAGTTCTTTCAGTAGTTACCAATGTACTTTTCTTTTCCAATGCTCAGGGAGATGAAGAGGCAAATCTTGGTCTGCCCATCAGTCCCTTCATGGATCGTTCTTCTCCTCAACTAGCAAAACTCCAAGAATCTTTTATCACCCATATAGTGGGTCCCCTGTGTAACTCCTATGATGCTGCTGGTTTGCTACCAGGTCAATGGTTAGAAGCAGAAGAGGATGATGATACTGAAAGTGGTGATGATGAAGATGGTGAAGGATTAGATACAGATGATGAAGAAATGGAAGACAATCTAAATCCTAGTAAGAATACAGGGATAATATCATTTATTTAATGTTACAGGTTGAGGATCCCAAATCCAAAATATGAAATACTCCAAAATCCAAAACTTTTGGAGCACCAATGTGACACTCAAAGGAAATATTCATTGGAGCATTTCAGATTAAGAATATTATGTAATATAGGAATATATTAAGAACATAATGTAAATATTCCAAACTTTGAAACACTTCTGGTCTCAAGTATTGTGAACAAGGGATACTGAACCTTTATTAACTGTAAATTTCTATTTTTTTTAATGTCAGGGTATTAGGGGTACACATTTTGTTCACATAGTTCATTTTTATACTGATTAAGTCAAAGTTATAAATATGCTCTTCACTCAGATAGTGTGCATTGTATTCAGTAGGAATGAATTTACCTATGCCCTTCTCCCCCGCAGCTTGATTTCCATATGTGCACTTAAGTAATGATCAATTAGTTTCAATTTGGCATTGAGTACATGTGTTTGTTTCTGCATTCATGTAATGTCACTTAGAAGAATGGTTTCCAGTCAATCCAGGTTGTCACAGAAGATACTAGATTGCTGTTTTTTTTAAATGGCTGAGTAGGACTCTATCATAGTATGTATATTACCACATTTTATTAATCCATTCATGTATTGGTGGGCATTTGGGTGGTTTCCATATCTTTGCAGTTGTGAATTGTACTGCTATGAACATTTGGGTACAGGTGTCTTTTTTATAGAATGACCTTTTTTCATTAGGTATATACCCAGCAATGAGATTGCTGGATTAAAGTAAATCTTTGAGGTTTCTCTATACAAATTTCCATAGAGGTTGCATTAGTTTTAAATCCCACCATCAGTACATAAGAGTTGCTTTCTCTCTGCATCCAAGCTAATTTCTGTTGTTTAGGGACTTTTTAATATGAGCCATTCTCATTGGAATTAGGTGATACCTCATTATGGTTTTGATTTGCATTTCTATGATGTTTAGAGACATTGAGCATTTTTTCATGAGTTTAGTGGCTATTAGTATATCCTCATGCAAAAAGTTTTTGTTCATCTCTTTTGCCCACTTTTTAGTGGAGTTGTTTGGTTATTTCTTGCTGATTTGCTTGAGTTCTTAGTAGATTCTGATTATGAGTTCTTTATCAGATATGTAGCATGCAAATTTGTTCACCCATTCAGTGGTTTGTCTAAACCACTCTTTTGATTGTGTTCTTGGCTTTGCAGAAGCTTTTTCATTTGATCAGGTCCCATTTATTTACTTTTGTTGTTGCTATAATTGCTTTTGAGATCATCTTCGTGATTTCTTTGCTGAGGCCAAAATCTGTAAGGTTTCTTCAACTTTTTTTTCTAGGATTCTTATAGTTTCCTGCTTTAGTTTTAAGTCTTTTATCAATCTTGGGTTAATTTTTGTGAGTGGTGAGAGGTACAGATCCTATTCATTTAACCAAGAAATTCCTAGAATTGATAAATGAATTCAGTAAAGTCTCAGGTTACAGAATAAATGTTCACAAATCAGTAGCTTTCATAAACATCAACAGTCAAGCTGAGAATCAAATAAAAGATGTAATTTCTTTGTCAGTAGCAACAAAGAAAATACCTAGGAATATACTTGACAAAGGAGATGAAAGACTCCTATAGGAAAAACTATGAAATGCTGAGGAAAAAAATTGCAGAAGATATAAACAGATGGAAAAATAATATGCTCATGAATCAGCAGACTCAACATTGTTAAATGACTATACTATGCAAAGTGATTTACAAATTCAATGCAATTCCCATTAAAATACCAATGCCATAATTTTCAGATCTAGAAAACATAGTCCTGTATTTCATACAGAACCAGAAAAGATCCCAAATAGCCAAGGGAACCTTACAAAATAAGAACAAACTGGCCACATACACTGGGGCTTGTGGGTTCAAACCAAGCCCAGGCCTGCTAATCAGCAATGACAACTGCAACAAAAAATAATCAGGCATTCTGCTGGGTGCCTGTAGTCACAGCTACTTGGGAGGCTGAGGCAAGAGAATCACTTAAGCCCAAGAGTTTGAGGTTGCCGTGAGTTATGATGCCATAGCACTTTACTGAGAGCAACATAGTGAGACTGTGTCTAAAAAAAAAAAAAAAAAAGAAAAAGACAAAACTGGGGGGCATCACATTATCAGACTTCAAGCTATACTACAAGGCTACAGTAACCAAAACAGCATGGTATTGACACAAAAATAGAGACATAGACCTATGGATGAGAACAGAGAACCCAGAGATGAAATCTAATTTTTAACAAAACAGATAGAAACATACAGTGGGGAAAAGAATCTCTGTTCCATAAGTGGTGCTATGAAAACTGGATAGAGGGCGGCGCCTGTGGCTCAGTGAGTAGGGTGCCACCCCCATATACTGAGGGTGCTGGGTTCAAACCTGGCCCCGGCCAAACTGCAACAAAAAAATAACCGGGCATTGTGGCGGGCACCTGTGGTCCCAGCTACTTGGGAGGCTGAGGCAGGAGACTTGCTTGAGCCCGGGAGTTGGAGGTTGCTGTGAGCTGTGATGCCATAGCACTCTATCCAGGGGGATAGGTTGAGGCTCTGTCTCAAAAAAAAAAAAAAAAAAAAAAACTGGATAGACACATGCAAATGTCTGTTTAATTTGAATTTTTTAATTTTTGTTTCTTGAATACAGATTCAGCAGTCATATCTTTGTGTGTGTGTGTGTGTATTTGAGACAAAGTCTTGCTGTTGTCTGTCACTGAGGCCGGAGTGCAGTGGCATGAACATATCTCAACCAGAACTCAAATGATCCTCTCACCTCAGCTTCCCAAGTAGTTGGGACTACAGGCATATGCCACTGTACCCGGCTTGGCAGTCATATTTTGATTAACTGTTATCTAACTGTTCAGATTCAGTAATCATGTTTTGAGTAACTTCTGTGTATTGAATATTGTGCTAACACTGTCACACAATAAGCATTCTTATTCTTCTTTAATTAACATCTACTGAGGTATTGTCCTCTACCAAGTATTCTTTTGCAGGTTCTACCTGTGCATGTGTGTGATAGGGCTATCACCATATCTGAACATATGTGAGGTAGGTGGGGCCTAGTGGGTAGTCTTTCTGTTACCCCTCTTCACATACCCCAATCCTAAACTCGACCCCACCAGGCAGGTAAGGAACACAACTTCCAAAGCAGCCTCCTAATCTACCTATCACATAGACCTGGGAAATGGCTCAAAACAGTAGCAAGATAAAGGAAATGTACATTCCCTGGCTTCAGGGGGACAACCAAGTTTTGTGGCATTAAGAATTTGAGTTACCAAACTGCAGTGACATTTTTCTATATAAGACAATGAGTGGGAAATGAAAAAAAAAATTGTCATGTTTGTAATTGTGAATGAAAATTTATTCTTTATTTTTAAAGTAGAATTTAAATTATGCCTAGCTATTTTTTTATTTTCAGGCATGCTAGAAATCAAGTAGATAGGATGGCTACAAAGAACAAGCCCCCAACATGTACATACTTTGTATTTAGAATTAGCACAGAAAATATTATTAATATTCATTTAAACTTAAAAATAATTGCACCATAATGTCACTAGCATCTGAGTATCAACTGGGGAGGATCAACTGACTTGTAAAAACTATATCCACCAAAACATTGGTAATTATGTTTAATTCAATATATAAAACACCCCTAAAGGGTTGGCTTTTAACTTTGGATTGTTATTATTTTCCTTTGAAATTTTAGTATTATCCTTCCCTCTGCCAAACCCACCCAGTCTTCCTTAAACCCCTTCTCTATTTTTATCCATAATTATAATAGCATCCATTTTATCTATATTTATAGTACCACCTAACATATTTCTGTTTTGCTTCTTTTTGTTTGTACAGGTCTTTCCACTGGAATTTGAGCTCTGTAGTACAGAAATTACTTTCATAATACTATCTTATTGCAGTATTTTTATACTATTATTTCATTATACTGTTTATTATTACAACCCCCGTGCTCAGATAAGTACCTAGAATATAATAGGCATTTAGATATTTGTTGAATGAATGATTGAATCATATTGGTGTGATTTGAATATATTTGCTTAAATTTCATAGAACCACCAAGAAGGAAAAGCAGACGACGAATATTTTGTCAGCTAATGCACCACCTCACTGAAAACCATAAGATATGGAAGGAAATCATAGAGGAGGAAGAAAAATGTAAAGCTGATGGGAGTAAACTCCAAGTGGAGAATTCCTCTTTACCTCAAGCAGATGAGATTCAGGTCATTGAAGAAGCAGATGAAGAGGAAGAGCGACAGTTTGAATAGAAGAAAAGTCATATTGAAGAAGCCTGGAGGGTTGTTCCCAGGGGCAAAAATCTTTGCCTAATGGTCAGTGTGTGTGCTGACCTTAAACTGACCATTCCCGCTTGGACAGGGAATACTGTGAGAGGATCCTTGCTATGCAGGCAGTTTCCCACTCCTATGCACTTTCACCAGATGAACTAGAAAAGTACTCTTAGAACTATGCTTGAGTTGACCCATCATGAAAAGCCTTTACTTAAATCTTTCACTCGTGTATAAATACTTTGTCATAATACTGCTTTGCTGGGTAGTGAGCTCTTATTTTTCATTGAGGGGTAGCTATAACTAAAACTCAAGTGACTTACTTCAGTAACCAAAGTGGGCAGAACTTTTTGCTTTCATGAAAACAAAATTCATATCTTATTTTCCCAATGTGTCTTTTATGTCTTTGGATGTTTTGGAAAAAAGTCTATGCCTATCTAAGAAGGAATCCATTGTTGCCTTTCTGAGGGATTTCTGCTCAATGAAATACACTGTTCTGTTCTATTCTCCTAGCTTGGTTTATCCAGGAAGGACTAAATGACCTTTGTTATATTTAACAAAACTCAAGTGCATCAATTTCTGATGCTTTTTACTATTGCCATGTTATCTACTATGTGTGTTGATTTCTGCTCAAAGTATTCAGGTCTGCCGTGGATATCAGAAGTCTGAATTCCAGTTTTGACTTTCTGTTCTGTGGTTGAATTTTGAAGCTGTTTAGGTTTAACAATGAAGGAATTTTATTCTTTAGGCCAAACCGTTCTTATTTTATTCTTGCTCAGGACTAGTATTTTTTTAACATTAGTTAATATAAACACAGCACAGATTTGTTAGAAGAAAAAGATTTGTCCTAATATTGATGTTAACCTTTTATGAAATGAGCATCATTTTCTCTCTTCTTCAATGAATTTGAGACTAATTAAAGCCAAGAAAAAGGAGATGTCTGTCTTTTGCCTCACTGCAAAAGCTAATGAGATTAATCACATCACAGCTAAAGAACAAAAGAAATATCGTGAGCTGTAGAGGATACACACACTGAATAAATAATTGTTCGAATATGTGTTTATTTTTAGATCCATATCTTAGATGCCATGTGTTAGTTACCGTAAAACTGATGTTTGTTTTTCTATTAATTTCCCTCTGTCTCAAGACTATATGACAACAATGACCTATCACTCTTCATTACTTCTAGAGCCCAATTGATTTCTGAGATAAAGGATGGGGATAATTATTTAATTTTCACATAAAAAACTAAACAGTCATTTTACACTAAAGCACAACTAGGGTGACTGCAGAGAAAGTGGGCCATATTTACAATGTTGATGCACTTGTTAGGGTGTGGACATACACTTTATTTGTGAAGGTATAAAGAGTAGCCAAATGGACAGAATATTTTTTATTATTGAATACCATTATCATACTTTCAATCCATGAAATTTAATAGCCACTAAAATCATTAATTTTCCAAAGTGATCCCTCCAAAGTATGGTATCAGCAGGCAGTTTCTTACTTACTTAGAATAGTTGCCTTATCTAAAAGATATCAGGTAAAGATCTGTGGAACTATTGGAATTTTTAATCCTTCAAAATTCAGTGTTTAATGAATCACCAATTTTTATTTGTTAGACATGTGAGTGCTTGAGTTCCTTGCTACCACTTTTTTGCTACCATTGCCACATCATTTATAAATCAGTCCCACTGTGAATTATTCAGTAATAAAATTTTAAGTGATACTTTATTGAGCTTGCACTTACAGTGTATATATCCTGTCCTTATATTTCTCTAGAGGACATTTTGCATCCTGCTTAAGTGTATTTCTGCTGTTGTTTACACTCCTGCAGAATGCATACAAGTGTATGTATATAAATTCATACATGTGCATGCATACAAAATGAGCCTCTATTATTTTATTGGATTTTGGCTGTATTTGTTTAGTTTATATTTTTATTTTCTAAAAAGAATAATTTTTTTCCATTAAAAATACTATTGCTGGGAACTCATTTTTAAATAATTTAATCCTTAAGTTATTTAACCCTTGCTAGATAGTTGACATATATTAAAATAGCTGGCCTAAATAAAACCAAAAAAGTTTCCCTACTGAAACTGCCATGAACAATATTACAGATTTTATTTTTGTTGCTACTAAATCAGATAATTTATATTAATTTTCAACATGAGTTTGCTATTGTTTTAAGTCACTAGTATTAGAAATATTCTCTTAATATTATAATACATCTGTGTGCCTATGGGCACATTTTTCCTTATAAAAATACTTTTCAAAAGTTGTTTTATGATTTGAAAACTGTTTCCTGTTATTTTTCCTGTTTTTTGTTATTTTAACAAGAGCACTTCATTGGTGCTCTTGGCTTTTTCTACCCCTTTTTATGAGAAACCTGGAGATTCTGGCATTGCTTAAGTAGTCAGAAATTCCTTCCATCTCTCTAGACTGCACCTAACAGGAGAAGTTCTAGTGTGGGGGATAGTAATGGTAGGGGAAGCAAGCTTCTCCCAGCTGAGAACTGAAGATTAAAAGAGTTAGCTCAGAGATGATTACTCAGAAAAAGAGAATAACAGCATATATAGAGGGCAGGAAAGAATGGATCCCCACATTGGATGGCTGGAAGAAATTCAGGGTAGCTGGAAGATAGAGCACAAGAAGAGGGAGTGGTAGAGAGAGTGTGGTTAATGAAGGGCCTTGTAAAGAATGGCAAGCCATTTAAACTTTACTCCCAAAGAAAATGAAAAACAGTTGAGTTTCAATCTGAAGAATGATGTGATTAAATTTACATTTTATAAGGATCATTCAAATAGCATACTACAGTCATCCCTTGGTAGAGGTAGGAGATTGAGTCTAGGATGCCCTCAAATACCAAAATCTATGCATATTCAAGTCCAGCAGTTAGCCCTGAGATAGTAAAAGTCAGCCTTCTCTATATGCAGTATCCAATAAATACTATATTTTCAATCTGCATTTGGCTGTCAATGGAGAGTCCACCAATATAAGGGATTACTATATTTATTGAAAAAATCCACATATAAGCACACCAGTGCAGTTCAAACCTGTATTGTCTAAGTACCAGTTGTATTTTGAATTGTTAAAAATTATGGGAGGCTGCTGTTATGGGCTGAGCTTCTGCACTAGACCCCTAATGGATAAGACCAAACCAAAATGGAGTCACTTATACTAAATGCCACATAATCAAACTGAAACATTAAGGAAACAGAGCCCCAGACAGACCAGTTCTTCCTCAAAACAGGAGATTCCAGTCTACTTGAGTCAGTGTAATCAAGGAAGTTCCCTCTGGTTACACCAAATAAAATTAACTTGACATTAATCAATCAGTTCTTTTCCTATTGTTCTGTGTCCTTGTTCTCACTGTTACAAAACCCAATGTTCTACCATTGCCCAGTAATAGCTTCATCCTGTTTTATAGGATGGAAGCTAACCCTATTCATGAATCACAAACAAAAGCCAATTATTGCTATAAATTTATTGTATTTTGTTTTTTTACAAAATGGAAGAGCAAGCTTTAGACATAGGGAGATTTTAGTAGTCTTGAACAGATTATAGGACAACAAGGAAGTTAATGGATGAGATTTAAGATACAGAATCAATTGCCCTGGTGATTCATTACTACAATGGTAGGAAAGAAATGATGAGGATGACTCCTAGATTTCTGATTTGGACAGCTATCAATGTTATTCACCAAGATGGGGTACATCAAAGGAAGAATTGATTTTGAATAAGGCAACAAGAGAAGGAAGACCATAATGTGACAAAAACCAAAGTAAGGGTCTCTAAAGAAGGTAAAATAATAAGCAACATCAAATGTTGCCTAAAAGATGGAATAATATGAGATCTGAAAATATTACCACTGATTTTTAAGAACAAAGATGTTACTTTTATCATTTGCGAATGGAGTTTCAGTGGAGTGATGGGGACAGTAGCCAGACTATAGTAGATTAGAGAGTATAAATGAGAGACTTAAGTTTCTGGTAGATGAGATAAAAGGACCTTGCCATCACAGAGGAATTGTGTACATTGGTGGGTTCACAGAAATAAGAGAATTCCCCAAGGGTTTAAATAAAAAAAAAAAGAAAAAAAGAAACCAAATGGGAGCTTTAAGTGCTAAACTACATCTACATACTGAAAGTTACTCAATGCCTATAACTGAATAAGTCTAAATGATAGGCCTATAACAAAGTGAAGGAGCAGAATCTCTTAATTCTTAATTAAGCCAGGGACCTCAAGGGGACCAAAGTGACCCCAGTTTAGTCCCCCTTGGGTGCCAGCCAAAGGAAATGCAGAACCTATTTTAAGAGAAATATCACCAACTTAAGCTTTCTAGATTCTTTTATGTTAACATAAACCAAATAAGGACTCATAACCAACTGTCACTGTCATGGTTAAATTCTGTATGTGATCTTGACTCTTTCAGGTCTGTAAAACAAGCTCTAAAAAACAAGCTAAGCTACAAGTGGTCAAGCAAGAAGCAAGGAAAGGGGCCAGGACACTATTGTGTACAATGATGGTTTTATGTTTTTTTAGATAATTTGCCAGCAATGCCATCCTTTCAGTCACCCCTTCCTTCAGTTATAATTGTTATTTTTTATCAACAGACTAATGTTGGATAATGGTCATATTTTCTGTAACTACTTCCTGTTGCCTTAGGGTAGTAGAGTTGCCCTTACCTGAGAGTCCAGTTGAGTTGTTAGGAGGGAGAGACTGAAATCAGATGGTCTTAAAAGTCAGAGTAAATCTGGGATAGGGATTTCGTTAGAGTGAAATGGGAAGGATCAAATTCAGCTTTGTATGCACATTATCTAAGTAGCAGGAAATGTAGGGTCCAAAATTGAGTACTAAAAGCCTCTAGGAGTCCTAAGAAATGTTAACTAAGACAACCTTGACCACACATGGAGTTTGAAATCTCAGCAATGAAATCCTCCAGAAGTTCCTTGTTCATTAAGAGTATTGACTCTGGGCTGGGCACCCATGGCTCATTGGTTAGCATGCCAGCCCTATGTACCTGGCCCAGGCCTGCCTAACCAAAAGGAAAAAAAAGAGTATTGACTCTGTTTAAGATGTTTTCAATGTTGGTTTGAATATTTTGTGAGCATTTAACAAACAAAACAAAACATTCTTCTCCTAAGAAATGTGTCTCCCTGGTTAGCAGTTAGTAAATCTGTAGCTTGTCTATTTTGTAGCAACACTCCTGCTAGAGAGGTGATCTATTCTTGCTATATTATGGAGGTCACCAAAACTTCAAGAAGACTACTAAAAGTATAATAATAATGTGTAAAACTTTTGAATTAGTAGAGGGGAAAAATAAGAAAACAAAAAACTAAAGATGCAATAACGAGAAAAAAGAATCATATAATAATATGACAAATAGAAAAAAAAGCAAGGTAGGGACAAATTTCCAGTGATTTTTAATACATATATTTATATTTCATCATCACAGTATTTTCATGTAAGTATTATTATTTCTGTTCTGCAGAGGAGGAAATTGAGGAACAGAACCTTGCCTGTAGAAACACGGCTAGTATGTGGTAGAGTTAAAATTGGGCAGTCCGGCTTAAGTCAGTGCTTTTTCCTATTTAACCATACTGCTTCTCAAACATATTTCAGCAATATGTGAATATGCTATTGACAGGAGACACATTAAATATAAAAACATCAAGAGGCTGAAGGAAAGGAATGGAAAAAATATAGAAAGCAAGTTCCTAAAGAAATATACCCATATAAATTATAATAAAGCAGATGTTTAAGATGAAAAGCATTAGGAATGGATAGTCACTACATGTTGCTGAAAGTCTCAGTTCATGGGGAATTGTGGGAACATGACTGACTAGAAGCAGCTTTTGCCAGAGGTTCATGCCTGGAGGGAGAGATTGGACTGGTGGATGGAAGCAGAATGTGAGGATCTCCTCACTGAGAGGACAGTTTGAGGTACACATCACCCAGGCTGAATCAAGCAGCAGAAACAAGTGGAAGAAAAACAACAGGTATGAGCTGAGCTCCCAGAGGAAGGGGGACGGACCCCTTACCCCAACAGGAGTTCCACAGTGGGCAACCAGACTGCCAGCAAATAGGATTCAAAAATCTACTCACCTTAGGTGAGTCCCAATCCTCCTTAACTAGTGAGGTCTCACCCCGAGACTATGCTTCACTCTGGCACAAAAAACCAAATATTTTCCCTGTAATCCTGAGCACCCAGGTCACTCTTCCCCCACCCTAGTTGCCAGAAGGACTGTCTCTTGTAGAGTTTGGAGTGTTTAGCAAGCTTAACATGAAGCTCGGGAAGTCTGCTGGTCAGCAAGCTGCAGTGTGAGAACAGTAGCATGGTAGTCCAAACTTTGGCGGGTAGAAGGTGAATACCCAACTCCAGCTCCTCAGAAATTCTCAGGCAGATCTGTTTTCTGCCAATCAGGATAACTTCCCAGCTCCATTGGGTGGGCAGGGCCAGTGCTTAAATGACCTTGACTTTTGACTAAACTTTGGACCTGCCCCCTCCACCAAGCACAGCTTGCTGAGCTTGATTGCATAGGCAGGCTGATGTCTAAGTGACTTTGGACTAAACTTTGGACCTCTGGCCTCCACCAGGCTGAGCTCTCTGAGATCAATTGGGTTGGGGGTGGGGTGGTGCCGAAGTTTAAGTGACTTTGAATTTCGTATTAGTACTCTCCATGGGGTGGAGGCTCTCTGAACTCAATTGGGTGGGCAGGGCCTGGTGCCTGAGTGACTCTTATCTGAACTTTAGACTTGCACCCCCTGCTGGGCAGCAGCCCCCTCACCCCCCACCCTCAAACCCCGAGCTTGACTGAACAGGTGGTATCTAGTGCCTGAGCTACTTTGTCTGAGTTTTGAGCCTACACTGTCCACACTGCAGCCCTCAGTGCTCAAATGGCTAGATGGTACCCAGCACATAAGCATCTCTCCTAAACTCTGGGCCATTGCAGTCAGCTGGGCAACCTTGTGACCTTGATTTGGTGGAAGGAGCCAGCTCTGGCAAAGCAACTTGGAACTCTGGGCCAGGACTATCTACAGATTGCTATCTCCCTGGACACATTGTCTGAGGCTGGGGATTCACCACTTGTCTGCCTTTGTTAGTGTGACAGTGGCACTGAAACAGTGATGAGTAGACTCACCAGGGACAATCTATCAATTCAACTAAAAATGTAAAATTAACATATTAAAAAAGAGAAAAAGGAAGCTGAAAATACTCATGAGGAGGAATCAGCAGAACTCTGACAACATGAACAATCAGAGCAAATCAATACCTCCCTGGGATGTCAAAGAAAATACATCAGAAAATTCCATCCATAGAAAAATTGCTGAAGTGTCAGAAATAGAATTTAAAATATGGATGGCAAATAAGATAATTGGAATAGAGGGAAAGATGGAAACAGAGAACCAAAAAATAGCTCAGAAGTTGTCTCAAGAAATTAATACATTCAAAGACAAAGTCACCAAGATAATGAAGAAAGATATAACAGAGCTTAAGGAATTGAAAAAGGTATTTGGGAAGCTTCAAAATATTGTAGAATCCCTAAGAAATAGAGTTGATCAGTGTGAAGGAAAAAATCTCAGATAAAGAAGACAAGACTTTTGAACCATCCCAAGCATTCAAAGAGGCAGAAAAATGGAGAAAAAGAACAGAATATTCCCAAAGAGAATTGTGGGATCATTCCAAGAAATAAAATATCTAAATTATAGGGATTCCTGAAGAGGAAGATGGTCCCAAAGATACAAATTCTCCGCTCCAAGACATTATGGCAGAGAATTTCCCAAGTACTGCAAGAGACCCAGAAATTCAAACAGTAGTTTAGGAACCCCAGCATGATTCAATCCAAACAAAGCATCTCCTAGACTCATTGTAATTAATTTTGCCAACATTAACATGAAGGAGTTCTGCAAGCAGCCAGGCATAAAAAAAGTTATTACTTACAAAAGGAAAAGTAAAGGATGACTGTAGGTCATTCAGCCAAAACTTTCCAACCCAGAAAAGGATGGTCATTGACCTTCAACCTTCTTAAACAATATTTTCCAGCCCAGGATCCCATATCCTGCTAAACTGAGTTTCATTTGTGATAGAGAAATCAAATACTTCACTGACATCCACATGCTAAGGAAATATGCCATGACTAGACCAGCTCTACAGGAAATACATAGACCCATTCTTCATAACAATCAACAGGAGGGTAAACCACCAAAGTAAACCTACCCAGAAATTAAAGAACAAAGCCTAGCTTCCACAACGTGAGAGGCATAAAATTAAGCTCTGGACTTCTGAAAAACAAGATGACCAAAACTCTCCCACATCTATCAATTCTCTTAATTATTGTGAATGGTTTGAATTCTCCTTTAAAGAGCCATAAGCTGGCCAACTGGATACAAAAACTCAGGCCAGATATCTGTACCTACAAGAAACTCACCTTACCTCAAAGAATAAACAAGATTCAGGGTGAAGGGATGGGCAATGGTATTCTAGGCAAATGAAAAGCAGAAAAAATCTGGGGTTTGCATTCTTTGTTGTTTTTTTTTTGTTTGTTTTTTTTGAGATGGAGCCTCAAGCTATCCCCCTGGGTAGAGTGCCATGGCATCATAGCTCATAGCAACCTCCAACTCCTGGGCTCAAGTGAGTCTCCTGCCTCAGCTTCCCAAGTAGCTGGGACTACAGGCGCCCACCACAACGCCTGGCTATTTTTTGGTTGCAGCCATCATTGTTGTTTGGTGGGCCCGGGCTGGGGATTCAAACCCACCACCTTAGGTGTATGTGGCTGGCACCTTAGCCGCTTGAGCCACAGGCGCCAAGCCATGGGTTGCATTCTTGAATGCAGATACAATGGGATTCAAACCAACAAAAATAATGAAAGACAAAGATGGACACATACTGTTTAAGGGAAACACACAATATGAAGAGATTCTAATAGTTAACATCTATGCACCCTATCTGAATGCTCCTTGATATATAAAACAAATCCTAACTGATCTGAACAATATGATATCATCCTACACTATAATAATTGATAATAGTTGGAGATTTTAAAAGCCCATTGGCAGTATTAGACAGACAGATCCTCCAAGTAGAAACTAAACAAAGAAATAATGCACTTAAACAAGACCCTAGAACATTTATAGAACATTCTATCCCAACAAAACCAAATATACATTCTTTTCATCAGCCCATGAACATCTTCCAAAATTGATCATATCTTTGGTCATGAGCCTAACCTCAACAAATTCAAAAGAATAGAAATTATCCCCTGTATCTTCTCAGACCCTCATGGAATAAAAGTTGAATTCAACAGCAACAGAAATCTTTATATTTAAATAAAATCATGGAAACTAAACCTTATGCTGAATGATAGCTGGGTAAATAGACAAGATCTAGAAGGAGATCATTAGATTTCTGGAGCAAAATGATAATGAAGACACAAACTATCAAAACCTGTGGGATACTGTAAAGGCAGTCCTTAGAGGGAAATTTATAGCATTAGATGACTTTCATCAAGTATTGGAAAGAGAGCAAGTCAGCAACCTAATGGGCCATCTCAAGGAACTAGAAAAGGAAGAACAATCTAATCCGAAACCCAGCAGAAGAAAAGAAATAACCAAAGTTAGAGCAGAACTAAATGAAATTGAAAACAAAAGAATTACTCAGAAGATCAGTGTAACAAAAAATTGGTTCTTTGAAAAGATTAAAAAATTGATAAACCCTTGGCTAGACAAACCAGAAACAGAAAAATAAGATCTCTAATAAATACAATCAGAAATGATAAAGCAGAAATAACAACAAATGCCACAGAAATAAAAATGATTCTCAACAATTACTACGAAAACCTCTAGTCCCAGAAATATGAAAATGTAGAGGAGATGAACCAACATCTGGAAGCACAATAACTTTCAAAACTCAGCCAGAAATATTTAGAAATCTTGAATAGACCAACATTAAGTACTAAAATAGTATCAATTATACAAAATCTAAGGACCCTAATCCTTTTACAATAGCACCGAAGAAGATGAAATACCTGGGAATATATCAACAAAAGATGTAAAAGATCTCTGTAAAGAGAATTATGAAACTCTGAGAAAGGAAATAGCAGAAGATGTCAACAAATGGAAGAACATACTATGCTTATGGCTAGGAAGAGTCATCATTGTCAAAATGTCCATACCACCCAAAGCAAGTTATAGATTTAATGCAATCCCCATTAAAGCACCAATGTCATACTTTAAAGAACTTGAAAACATAGTACTTCAAGTCATATGGAACCACAAAAATACTCAAAGAGCAAATACACTTCTTAGAAATAAAAACAAATCTGGAGGTATCATGTTGCCAGATTTCAGGTTATATTACAAGGCTATAGTGATCAAAACAGGATGGTCATGGCACAAAAATAGATAAGTAGATCTAAGGAATAGGATAGAAAATCTAGAGATGAATCCAGCCACATAACGTCATTTAATCTTTGATAAGCCTAACACAAACATGCAATAGAGAAAATAACCCTTATTTAACCAATGGTGGTGGGAGAACTGGTTAGCCACATGTAGAAGACTGAAAACTGGACTCACACATCTCATCATTGACAAAAATGGTTTCTTGTTAGATAAAAGATTTGAATTTAATACATGAAACAATAAAAATTATAGAAGAGAGTGTGGGGAAAACACTTGAAGATACTTGCCTGGGAAAAAACTTTATGATGAAGACACCCCTAGCAATTGCAGAAACACCAAAGATATATTACTGGGATTTGATAAAGCTAAAAATCTTTTGCACAGCTAAGGGTACCACAAACAAAGCAAACAGCCTTCACAATGCGAGAAGATTTTTGCACGTTAGGAATCTCACAAAGGTCTGATAACTAGAATCTACAGGGAACTCAAATTAAACAATGAGAAAAGTGCAAAGAGCCCTCTCTCTAAGTGGGCAAGAGATTTGAACAGAAACTTCTCTGAGGATGACAGACTAATAGCCAACAAACATAAGAAGAAATGCTCATTGTCCCTGATCATCAGAGAAATGCAAATCAACACCACTCTAAACCTTAGCAAGATTAGCCAGCCATACCACAAAGTCCCAAATCTGCAGATATTGGTATGGATGTGGAGAGAAGGGAACACTTTTACACTGGTAGTGGGACTGCAAACCAATACAGCCTTTTTGAAGAGAAGTATGGAGAAGCCTCAAAGATCTAAAAGTAGACCTTCCATTTGACCCTGTAATCTCATTACTAGGTATCTACCCAGAACAAAAATTATTTTACCACAAAAACATTTGCACTAGAAAGTTTATTGTGGCTCAATTCATAACTTCCAAGTCATGGAAGCAACCTAAGTGCCCATCATCCCATGAATGGATCAACAAACAGTGGTATATGTATACTATGGAGTATTATTCAGCCATTAAAAAAGACAGAGAATTTACTTCTTTTACATTTACCTGGATGGAGCTGAAATAAATTTTTCTCAGCAAAGTATTGCAAGAATGGAAAAATAAATATCTAATGTACTCCATACTAATATGAATTCAACACATATACAATTACTTGCTCATAAAAGCAATATAACAATAATATAGTCCAGTTTGTAGACAGAAGGAAGTGGGACTGGTTTTAGAAGGAAGTGATATCAGGGAAAATGTCTGTGCTTACAAAGAATCAATAGCCATCTGCTATTTTTATTGTAAATACATTGTAATTTCCTAACTACCAAACTGCTGCTATAAAGATAGATGCTCAGAGGTCACATGGACCCTGAGCATACTGTTCTCATGAAGATCCAGTAGAAGGCAAGATTTGAGAGCACTGGCAGGCTCTAAATTAAATATATATTTCACTTATCATTTGCTACCATATCTAACATACCTCTGTAGTCCATTGTAGTCCATACTGGACTAGTACCACACAGGCTATTAATAACAATACCTAATCAGAAGGGAACTGACATCTGTAATCAAGGCTCCCTAGGGCAGAAGCCAAAGTTAATAAGGATGAGAGATACCTGGTACTAAACAAGAGACACTGCTGACAGCATTCATGGCCCTTCTTGGCATCTTAAACAACACATGTCATTTATACCTTTGTGTTCCTAAATGGAGAATTCTGCCTTAGAAGCCATGCAAGCTTGAAAAACAATCATAACTAGTCTTTGTTATTGCACTAGTATTGTTTTAAAAGACATATCTGTGTTCATTTGGCTTTATGATGCTGTGACTTCCATCCAAACACACACATTGATTAAACAAGGCTCAGGGGGGAGGTAAACACACATTTGTATTCCCCCAAATGTTTATGTACTTTCAGCGTCTTTCAGCACAGATGAGGTAGGGTTGGGGCTGTAATGTCATGCCTAACCTAGGCTTTAGATTTGGAACTAGTTCATGTGGAAAATGCAAATGAAATCGTTGAAGCAATGCTGTAAAAAACAAGAACATTTCCATCCGAGCCAGCTGTTCTCCAAGACAGTGTCTTCTTCCTAAACAGAAAAAGCAGATACAATAATTTTAAAAAACCCATTATATTTACCAAAATTAATTTCTAATGTTTAGGTGCCATTCAGAAAATCTGAAATTTAAAGAAAGTTACAGGAAGTTATGTTTATTAAAAGATTTTCTTAAATCCCAAAGAATAGAAATTGGCACTCAGCTCCCAGAACCCATTCCTTTACCTCCTTTTGTCAGACCATGGATTCTTGTTAAGATTTTAATCCCTTCCCCTCTGCACATTACAACAGAGCCAAGGTATGCCATGAAAAATCTCATTTAAAGTGTGACAGTTTGCTCTGTAGATCAAAGATAAGCTCATTTCATTTCAGCTGTATATTATCTAGTGAAAAGGAAGAGTTTCTAGTCCATCTTCCAGGAGTCTTGTGATCTGTGTACTTTTTCACAGCAGAAGCAATATTTTCCTAGTTGGAGATGAGATACAATAACTGAAAGCCAAGAAAGCTAGATTCTCGTTTTGCTTCAAGTTTTGTTATCTTTCCCTTTTCTGGGTCCCAGTTTCTTAAGTTACCTGTTATTGACTTCTTGCTTTACAAGTCCTGATTATGGGCCACAAATCCACAAGTAAAAAAATTTCAGAAGCCAGAACACACCAGTTTATCTCTACTTAATCAGTTAAGGCTCATTTTGAGTAGAAACAGCTGTTAATTGCCTCTAATTAAACTATTCTCTCCTTTAAGAATCAATGCTGTGTTTTCAGAGGTGGAATATTTAAATCTCTAATAGGATACTTCAGATTAAGATGCTACACATGACAAATCATTGTTATACTTTATTCTAAAGGTTGGCCCCTGTGAAAGTTCTCTTACCCAAGGAAAAAGGAACCAAAGCTTCCTTCTTGGCAAAATATCCACTGCTGTCCAGAAATCGTTCAGGATAGAACACTTCTGGGTCTTTCCAGTACTTTTCATCAAAATGTACAGAATAAAGATTTGTAATTACTGTTGTGCCTTTAGGAATGGAATAACCACATACAACTGCATCTTCAGAGGTTGCATGGAAAATCCCTAATGGAACTATATTACAGAATCTTAAAACTTCGTGCAACACTGCCTCAGTATAAGGCATTTTACATTTGTCATCCCAAGAAGGCTTCCCACTGGGGCTCATAATTAAATCAATCTCTTTCTGAACTTGTCCTGTCAGAGAAAAAGTATTCAAGTTATTATGCAATTCTTAGAATTATATCTAAAGTAATTTTCCTTGCAGATAAAACTAAGGATAACCTATTAAAAATCAATAGGATATGGGTATACCCAGATTTAAATTTTTTGTTATGAGAAAGTTCTATTTAAATATATGCCATACCCTGTACTAATAGTAGGCAATTCTGTTGCAAAAAACACGTTAAAAGTAGTAAGAATAAAAATTAAACAAACCTAGAATTGGGGTAGCATCACTCTTAGCAAGGAAAATAATAAAGCATAGAACAAATTTTTTTGAATTAAAAAAGGTAGGGTTCAGATCCCAGCTCTGCCACTTCCACTCAGCCTTTTTCCTCATTTATAATAGGCATAATACCTATCTCAGAGGTTTTTCACATGAATCAGGTAACAGATTTGAAAACTCTCCATATCTATTAAATGTTTCTTTTCTTGGCTAGCACATCAGGAGTTCCTACAGAAAACGTTTTGTACATAACCAATGACGCTAAACCACATGAGTCCTAACTGTAAGAACAGACCCCGAGATCAAGAGAAGCCTCACCTTGAATGTTAGGATAAAGGGCCATCAAAAGAATTGCCCACCGTAGCACATTGGTTGTAGTTTCAGTTCCAGCAATTATGAGTTCACCCACTGAGAAGATCAGGTTTTCTTTGGAGAAAGTAGATGATGGGTCATTTTTACCTTGATCCATCTCATCTAAGTATGCATCAACAAAATGCTGAGGTATCTGAGGCTTTCTGTTGGCTGAAGCTTTTTCAATAAGTCTAGAGAGAAAATCATAGACTACAGCTGCATTTCTAAACAGCTGTTGATGTTTTCCAAAAGGTAAGATACCAATCCATGGAAAGGCATTATACAGGAAGACTGAGGCACTAGCAGCTAGTTCCACATTTTCACTAAATAACTCAATCATGTGCTGAAAATCAGTGTCTTCATAAGTGAATCGTTGTCCAAAAATAATCAGATTGGTTATGTTTGAAACAGCATTTGTTATTAACTGTTTAAGGTCAAAAGGTCTACCTTTGTATGTTTCAATAGCATCAATGAAAAATTTGGTTTCTTCTAAGATTTTAGATTCAAAAGACTTTTGGCCATATCCAAAATAGCGAAAGCTGTTTACAGCTAATCTTCTGTGATCAACCCATCCTCGGCCATATCTGGAATTGAGTAAGCCTGAAAAAAAAAAATTTAAAAATGTTGTATAATTCCTTCTGCTATGGAGTAAAAAAACTTCTTCCAAATGGATGCTTAGTCACTTGTCCCCAAATTGTCTTTCTATATAAGTATATAGTTTGGTCTCATTCTCTGCTATTCAATAGCCATAAATATTGCCATCAAAGATAAAGATTATCTATTCCTCATCTGGGAACTAGCAGAACAGACCTATAATTCTCCCACCACAACAATTGAGCCAGTTTTAAACCTGGGTTGAATAGGCCCAGGTGACTTTATTATTCAACTTTTACTATATGCCTAATTTATAAAAGATAATCAACTGCATGTTCTATGGGCAAAGTTTTATCTTAAACTAAACAAACACGTGAAAATCATCCTTCTATGATTATAAATCCTCTGCTGAAAAAAGCATGAATTTTAGAATACAAATTTCCTCCTCTTAAAGGCATATGATATACAAGGTAACTACAGCAGCAACAAAAGCAGCCTGAATGAGTTGTCTATAAAGTAGAGATACACAAGTCAAAATGAGGGCTAACAAGAAGCTTACACTTTTCTAATGTTGCTATTACTTGCCTTAAAATTTCAAAGAATCCACAGTGTATCTGCTGTTCTGATGTGGCTACTATGGAAAATTGCCCCTTTAAATTAACTATCAAGGAAGAAACTCAACATCTTCAGTACATGTATTTATGGAATAAGTACTTTACTCAAAATTTCATTCATTACTGGGACATAGGTATACCTATGATGAAAAATATCATGTTCTCTATATACATAAGACACATATGAAATGTACATTCCAACAAGTTCAGGGCAACACATTTTGAATTTGGAGCTTACTAAAAAGTTAACCATATGTAAGGAGAGTCTTTACTGCTATGCAGAAACCTATATTCTCATAGTTCTCATTTCCACACACCCAAAAGACTATTAATTGAACAAATGTTCATTTAACATGTATTTATGGAGTATATACTATGTTTCCAGCAATGTTATACGTGTTGGGAATATATCAGTGATCAAAAGAAGCAAAGATCTCTGCTCTCATAGAGCTTACATACTAGTAGGAAAGATAGACAAAATAACAAATAAATAAATTATGTAGTAAGCAAAAAGACATAGGGTGACCAGGGAAGGCCTCACTGAAAACATGACATCTGAGTAAAGAATTATAGGAGATGCGAGGGTAAGATAAGCAAATACCTGGGAAAAGAGCATTGCACACAAAGGAAACAGCTAATACATATAATGGCACTGAGATGACAGAAAACCCTAGAGAATATGTGTGAATATGAGAACATGTTTAAAAAGGTGCAAAAGAGCACTGTTCATCATAACACTATGCTGTGTGCCTGGGCATGGGGCTAAGCACAAAGGGCAACTTTTTCCCCATTCATATAGTGGGCTAATGGTGGCCATGATCTTTGAGTTCCAAATTCAGTATCCATGTATCTTAAAATAAAACACATAATTTTCTACTCATTTTTCTCTTACTGTTTTCTGCAAATCTTAAATTAAATGCTTATTTAACTTTATGATAAGAATAGTCTAAAGTATGAATGTACAGCTTTGAAAAATATCTACTATGTCTCATATATTACTGATTGCCTAATCTTTCATTTTCATCATCTCTTTAAAGGTCTTCTATTATAATTGTGGTTTCTTCTTTGGCCTAATTGTTATTTAGAAGTGTATTTAAGAGGTTGGATTTTTGATTTTTATTTATATTATTGCTTTCAAATATTATTTGATCTTTGAAGTTTGTGATTTCAAGTATCCAATGTACTCAATACTAATACGAAGCCAGCAGATGAAGCAATATACACCCACACAAGAGAAAAACTCAATTCAATTCAAGTTGGGGGAAGAGGGGAGGGAGGAGAATTGGTGTGCTCCCACCTAATGGGTGCAATGTAATGGGTTATATGGTACACCCCCTGAGTGTGGAATACAGCTGTAACAGGGACTTTACCTAAAAATGCAAACACTGTAACCTAATTGTTTGTACCCTCATATTAATCTGAAATAAAAAAATAAAATAATTTTTAAAAAGTTTGTGCTTTCTTTGTATTACTTGATTTGCTTTGTGATTTAATATAGAATTTTTATTTTTTCCTTTTTGACCAATGTATGGTCAAAATATGTATGTATGTAAGATATTGTTAAATTTTTCTTTGAAATTAAGTGTGAAGTTCTCATTAAGTAGAGAAATTGGGAGAACCCTATTGTAAAATTTCTTATACTACTAATTAAAATTGTATCTGACATTCAACATTCTATTTTAGGGTTTTTTTGTTTGTTTGTTTGTTTTTTGCTGCTTTCTTCTTATTTTGTTAACTTCCAGCCTTTCTCCCTTGCTGAATATTAAATTCCCCAATACTGATGACACTAAACCATATAGAATTCTAGTCCTTTACATAAACCTCTCAACTTTCCATTCATATATTATAGTGATTGGTAGTTAAGAAAGGCTGCTTTAGGTTCTCTAAGTTTATAAGCAAAATGATAGTAAAAATGGCTTCAAAAGGGCACTTTGATTCATGTATGTGTGTGTGTGTGTGTGTGTGTGTATGTATGTATCCCTAACTTGTTTCATAAGACCTACAGATATTAAGTGCTAATTCTTTAGAACATTACTTATAATATTTATCAGAATTGGATTATAATAGAATCAGCCTGTACTGGTCTAAAGGAGTATAATACAGTTTGCAAAGCCCCAATAATCAGTGCAAAAGAACCCAACTCTAAAATTACTTAAAATAATAAATGTGATTTACAATAGTTTAGTAAATTACTAAATAGGTCAAAGTAAACATACCTCCCATTTTTGTCATCTTCATGAATAAAGGAAGGGATGGTCTGTCTGCAAAAATTTCACTTTGATGAACAAGGCATTCCTTTACTACATCATAGCCATTTAGAACCACAGTTGATATGCCTCCAAGATCTAAACTGAAGATCTTTGAGAAGAAAAACATTTAAATGGCAGAATGAATGAAGAAATGTAAGCATAGAAACCTACAGTCACTAATACCAGCTCTCCCAGTATTTATTACTCAACTGATAATATTTAGATTGCCTTCCCCATATAAGGCATGTCAAACAGTGTGATTTCATTACTTCATTCAGTGCCTCAAGTCATAATCTTATCAATGGTATAATGAAAAGATTGCAGACTCAGGAGGTCTGGGTTCTAGTTTAAGGTTTGTCATTTAACATATATAAGACTCTAGGGAGAATGCTTAACCTTTGGGGGCTTCAATGTGGCCATAGAGAATATATTTGATTTACATCCTCTTTTAAGATTTATTCCACCTCAAAACATTCAACGATTTCTAGCAATCTTTTATTTCCAAGATAAGTAAGAAAGCTGCACCATCTACATATTATTACTCTAGCATAAAGTAAAGAGGGGCTTGCCAAAGTCTTGAGAGACAACTTTGAAGTATAAACATATTATAAGTAGGCTCCTTTCTGTTTAGCTCTCTAAATTCCAGGAAGTTAACAAAGAGCATGACCTTGGAGGAAAGGCATTTACCACATAGGCATACCTGGCTGCCTCCCATCTAAGAGAAAGGCAAAACAGTATCCATCCTCTGCCTTGCTGGAGTTGTCTGCCATGTTCACCTCAGGTTCTCTTACAATGTCACACTTTTTAGTCTAGTCTAACTAACTCAATATAAGGATCCACTCCAGTGAGGTAACAATGTTACCTTTTCAGAGGGATGCAAAGATTGCTTATTGCCATCCTCTCATGGGTTGCCTGAGAGCTTTTTTTTTTTTTTAACATGAAAATACTGAGAATCTTAAATCTGTGTAAACAAATGGAGCAGATTTAGCCACAGCACATACTACTTTAGATGAAAACAGGAAGATGAGCAGAGAACAAAAGCTCAGCAGCATCAGTTATACCAGCAAAGGTGATAAAGATAAAGATCACCAAGTGCTAACAGAATCAGTTAGCTGAGCAAAGGGGCTACTACAGTCTTTCCCAAAAGGGTGGACCCTGACAACTGAGCAGTAGGTACATCCAGAACCTTGGGGAAAGAGCTTGGACTGCCTGCCATAACTAGTGGTATTAGTCAAAAGTAGCAGGGAAAGTTTTGAGCAAAAGGGATTGGCTACCAGGCAAGCAAGGAGAAGACTCTTTCAGTTCCAAAAGTAGTAATGCACTGTTAAAGGAATGTCTTTTCCCAGAATTATAATTTTAGCAGAGATAATAAAAAGATGACACTAATTAATAGGAAGTGGTCTCTTGACATAGGAAAAAAATGGACTAAAGACGATTTCACAAGGGAAGACTCTGGCACTGAAAGTTGTGTTCCTATGAAGCAGAACAGAGGGCAGATATATTTAGGGTAAATCTTTAGGCTGTGGACACCAAGATTTATAAAAATCAAGGAGGCCAGCCATGGTGGCTCATGCCTGTAGCCCTACCACTCTGAGAGCCTGAGGTGGGAAGATGGCTTGATTGAGCTCAGGAGCTCAAGACCAGCCTTAGCAAAGAGAGACACTCCATCTCTACTAATAATAGAAAAAATTAGCTGAGCACTGTGGTGCAAGCCTGTAGTCCCAAGCTACTGGGAAAGCTGAGGCATAAGGATCTCTTAAGCCTAGGAGTTTGGGTAGCAGTGAATTATGATGATGCCACTGCACTCTAGCTGGGACGACAAAGTGAGATAACCTCTGTTTAAAAAAATAATAAATAAATAAAAATCGAGAAGGAGCCATGGCTTGACAAAGTTGTTATATTAATAAAAGTCATCAGAATTTTGAATAATTCTTTATTTGAGGGTAGAACTGGAGAAATTTTATTTGCACTAGTATCTACTCTGGTATATATGGTTTTTAGTAGATGTTCATGCTTCACATTGTGGAAACTTATCCTTACACTAATTTGATCTATGGAAGGGTCCAAGATTAGGCTGATATATTCTTTGATTTATTCAACAATTTTTATTACTTATTATAAGCTAATTATGATGCTGGCAGAGATGCAAACAGAAATACAGGAAACATTTTCCTTGCCTTCTAGAAATCAAGCTATGATCTTCAAGTATCTTCCTCTCCCCCAAACCATATCCAGCTATATTTTTGTAATGACTGCTCCATCCATCTTTCAAGTTCTTCAGATCTAAAATCTTGCAGCCACCCAAACTGACTCACTGTTTTATCCCAAACCCAACATACAATTGCTCAGCAGTCACATTTCTACTTTCAGCATATAAACAGAATCGGACAATTTCATATCATTTTTTTTTTCTGAGACAGAGTCTCACTTTGTCACCCTGGGTAGAGTGCCATGGCATAATAGCTCACACTATGTGAGCTATGGATTTCTCTTG
Source organism: Galagoides demidoff (assembly GCA_963574575.1). NCBI lineage: Eukaryota > Metazoa > Chordata > Mammalia > Primates > Galagidae > Galagoides > Galagoides demidoff. The sequence goes on from CAUYQV010014208.1 coordinate 61,840, forward strand.
GGCTTAAGCAACCTGCTTGCCTCAGCCTCTCAAGTAGCTGGGATTACAGGCATGGGTCAATATGCCCAGTTAGTTTTTATATTTTTAGTAGAGCCGTGGTCTCACTCTTACTCAGGCTGGTCTCAAACTCCTGAGCTCAAGTGACCCACCTGCTTTAGCCTCCCAGGGCACTAGGATTTCATATCATCTTGATTACTGACACTCTGGTCTAAGTCACTCTCACTTCTGTTATAACGATAGGCTTGCAACTGACTTCCTTAATTTCACTCTTGTCTCTTCACAAGTAATTCTCAACATGGCATATTCCTACTTCATGGCTTTTATGCTTCCCCTTCTCTTGGTCTGGAATATTTTTCCCCTCAATATTCCTATAGCTCGCTCCTTCACTTCCTTTACATTTTTTAGATCAGGGGTCCTCAAACTTTTTAAACAGGAGGCCAGTTCACTGTCCCTCAGACCGTTGGAGGGCCGGACTGCGGGCCCTGGGACAAGTTGGCTGCTAAGCAGGACAGGCAGTGGCGGCAAAAACACCCTGCGGGCCAGATAAATGTCCTCGGTGGGCCGCATGTGGCCTATGGGCCGTAGTTTGAGGATGCCTGGTTTAGATGTGATCTTTACAGCGATGACTGCTGTGACTAACCTATTTAAAGTATGACAGTCTAGTACTCTCCATCTCCCTTACCTTAATTTACTTTACCTCATACTCTATACCCTAACATATGTTTACATTGTCTAACTTCTCCCCACTAGAATGTAAGCTATAAGGGCAATAATTTGTTTTGTTCACTGTTCTATCTCCAGCACCTACAACAATAAAAAATATAAGTTGAATTAATAGTTGTGGAGACATCCATTTAAGCATATTACATTATCATAGGCTAAATGCTAATAACAGACAAAAGTGCAAAATGCTGTTAATGAAAAGTAACAATGGATTACCGTGACACACTTTTCAACATTTTTTCAGTTTGCTTTCTCATTTGGAAAGACTCCCTTGACTGCCATACTAGCCTAACCATACCAAGTCTTTAGGGATCAACCTCCACAAAACCTTTTTTAGTGCACTCTTTCCATTTTTCTCTGCTCCAAACCACATAGCACATGCTTAGAAGCTGCCATGGCACTTATTTAATACTACCTTGAACCAGAAACATGTATATCTTTGTCTCCTGACTGCCTGCTAAATTACAAACTCCTTCGAATCAGTGACTGCATCTTTTCCACTTTTGAATCCTCTACAAAATTTCACTCAGCACCTTGCATAGAGTTCTTAATAAATACTTGCTGTAAAAATAAAATAAGCTGTCAATTCCATTTGCTTTAAAGTACTTTATTGTCCTTAAGTGCATTATCTGAAAAGATCCTAACAAAGGCACTTGTATTAGCTTTGGTAATTAAAGAATGTGTCTTGAAATCTAGATTAAGATTAAAGTTATTGCAGAAGTTTAAACATCCAGAGTGAATATCTAAGATAATGATAATTTTCAGTGTGATACATTTCTACCTAAGACTGCTTTTAAAATGAATGTGTAGGTCCTGAGGAATGTCCTTCCTTTCTCTCTCTCTCTTTTTTTTTTAGAGACTGAGTCTCACTTTCTCACCTGTGGTACGGTGCTGTGGCATCACAGCTCACAGTAACCTCCAATTCCAGGGCTTAGGCGACTATTCTCTTGCCTCACCCTCCCAAGTAGCTGGGACTATAGGCGCCTACCACAGCACCCTGGCTATTTGTTGTTGTTGCAGTTTGGCTGGGGCCAGGTTTGAACCTGCCACCCTTGGTACATGGGGCCGGCGCCCTAACCACTGAGCCACAGGCACCACCCTTTCTTTTTTTTTGAGACAGAGTCTCACTATGTCACCCTTGGTAGAGTGCATGACGTCACAGCTCACAGCAACCTCAAACTCTTGGGCTTAAGCAATTCTTTTGCCTTAGCCTCTCAAGTAGCTGGGACTACAGGTGCCCACCACACGCCTGGCTTTTTTTTTGGTTGCAGTTGTTTAGCTGACCCGGGCTGTGTTTGAACCCATCACCCTTGGTGTATGTGGCTGGTGCTGAGCCAGGAATGTCCTTCCTTTCAAAGATTATAAAGAATTAAGTTCACAGCCTACACAAAAGTAAATTGCTATGAGCAATTTTAAAGTTCAGGTTTTTTTTTTCTCTAAGCACACATCTCAAATTAAAAAGACAGTATAAAAATAATATTCTAATTACAAATAAGTCCTATAAACTTTCTACAACTTTCCATAAATACAAGAGATAATGGTATTTTCCCATTTCCAAAAAAGATATAGTATTTTAACAATTTATACCAACTTTGAGACTTCATCAGAATTGGGAAATATCTCTAAAATAATGGGAGGTTTCACAACAAGGATAAAGATTAAATGCTGCTGTAGCTTTGAGTTAATATGTTGTTAGGTGATTATCAACTTACATCTGAGATGGAGTCAGACAAGTCTACTCTTCAATGCATACATTTTCATTTTTGCTCTTTTCTGTTTTTCCTCCTAGCACCCCCCACTTTCTTTGCAGGAAATAGCACAGTTTAACTCCATTTGACTTGTAATACACTCTTTGTAAAGAAACATAGTACCCCTCAAACAATGGTACCAGCAACAAAAGTAGTTACTCATGCCAGATTCTTCTCCATTGAACTACCTATCCCAAGATAACAGTTTCCCAGGACATTTATAATTTAATTTCTAGCCTGTTATGATAGGAGACAGATTATCCTCTACCTGAAAGAATAGTCATAGTAAACACAAAGTGCCTTTCAGTTCAAATATTTATATGTGAAAAACCTGATTCCCTATTATGTGAGAAACTATTTCAAATAAATGGCTTAAAAATACCTTTAAGTTTATAGGCTGAATAAATCTGTTTCTGTATGTAGTAACCAAGAATACAGACAATAACCAAGAGCATCTGAGTAGCACTTTATTGTTTTAAATTATTAGTCTCATTACCTACAGGAGAAAATATTAAGATTCAGAGAATCTGGATTTTGGCCACTTATCTGGCCAAAGAGAACACAACCACTAGCCTCATGCTTGCATATCCTATAATTTCTCTAGAATATTATGATACTTTGTACTGAAAGCACATGTGGCGAGAATAAGATGGAGTCTGTCAGGCTAGGGCAGACATGACACAACTGGTCAGGTTTGTTTCACCCATCTCCTATTATACTGTTTTGTAAATTTAGCTTCAACCCTAAAGATGCCTATCTTGAAGAGTTGAGGTGGATTGATTTAGGAGATTAGCTCTTGAATTGGAATGTTGTAATAGGTCATTGAGGTATGCTGATTATTATATGGAATAGAGGTTGGTGTGGTCTTTGTCAACTTTTATGTATAAAACTGTAACTTTGGAAATGGAAGAACAGAACAGTTTGGTAGAGGCTATTCTCACACCGTTCTCCAGAATCCCAGCCTTCTGACAAAGTTTGGTGGACCTATCCCCACCTCTGCACATTGGCTGACAGTGACAGGTGGCAGACCCTCTTGTAACAATACCAACACACTAAAAATACCAAAATACCTATTTTTTTTCAAAATATCTATTGAAAACTGTGAAAAACAAACTTAATTCCTATAGAACGGGAGGGTGGAAAATAAAATCTAAGAATTAAGCTAAGTTCAGCTTCTCTTTAACAATGCAACCATTAGTGAGCTGCAGAAATCCAGAATAATTCTTGTAAAAATCGGCTTAAGGATTTAAACACAAACCCGAAATGCCAAAATTGCCAAACACTTCTCCTTCAAAGCACTTACTACAAGTTTGTAGCTGATAATTACATTATTCTGTTAATTCCTTACAATAGGGCTGTATCTATTTTCTTCCCATCTTCATCCTCAGCAATAGGCAAGACCCTGGCTTGTTGTTGCAAAAAAAAAAAAAAATTAATGTAATTAAAAACAAAGCAAAACAGGTGAGCACTGGCTCTGGCTCCTTCTGAGGTCTAGACACCCTTCTGTTACTGGATAAAGAGTCCACGGCCTGTCAGAGTTGGACACACTCTGCCAGCGACTGGCGGTGTGGCTTTCTGCCACTCATGGAGCATCCTGTTCTCGCCTCCGTAAACAAGGGGGAAGCGGAAGTACCTACCTCAGTTGAGTGGTTGTGAGTTTAAAATGAATTGACAAGTTAGCAGTGAGACTGGCACACAGTAGGCGCATTATCAGTATTTGCTATAAGGACGTTCCCGGCCAGTCAGGACTCCTGCCCCAGTCTGAGTCACTTTTAATCCCTTCACACTTTTTTTTTTTTTTTTTGAGACGGAGCCTCAAGCTATCCCCCTGGGTAGAGTGCCCTGGCATCACAGCTCATAGCAACCTCCAACTCCTGGGCTCAAGCGAGTCTCCTGCCTCAGCCTCCCAAGTAGCTGGGACCACAGG
>CAUYQV010014209.1:0-10572 GCA_963574575.1 Galagoides demidoff
CTGTGGTCCCAGCTACTTGGGAGGCAGAGGCAGGAGACTCGCTTGAGCCCAGGAGTTGGAGGTTGCTATGAGCTATGATGCCATGGCACTCTACCCAGGGGGATAGCTTGAGGCTCCGTCTCAAAAAAAAAAAAAAAAAAACTTAAAAATTGTGATGCTGCGCCTGTTGTTCAGTGGTTAGGGCACGGGCCACATACAATGGGGCTGGAGGGTTGGAACCTGGCCCAGGCCTGCTAAACAACAATGACAACTACAACAAAAAAATAGCAGGCATTGTGGTGGACACCTGTTGTCTGGAGGCTGAGATAAGAGAATTGCTTAAGCCTAAGAGTTTGAGATTGCTATGAGCTGTGACACCATGACACTCTATCGAGGGTGACAAACCAAGACTCTGTCTCAAAAAAAAAAAAGAATTAATAATATAAAAAGTAACGTGAAAACTTGACAAACTTTCACAAAGGTAAAGTATTTTTCTTGTTAACCATAATTTAAAGGTAAATGTAAATAGAAAAACAGAATTTATTGTCTTTTATTCCTTGAATGCAGAATTTCAGAATTAAATTGTCAATATTAATTGTAACAAGAACATCAACAATAAGATTTTCATGGCTTGGCACCTGTGACTCAGGTGGCTAAGGCGCCAGCCACATACACCTAAGGTGGTGGGTTCAAATCCAGCCCGGCCCGCCAAACAACAATGACAGCTGCAACAAAAAAAAAAAAAAAAATAGCCAGGCGTTGTGGCGGGCGCCTGTGGTCCCAGCTACTTGGGAGGCTGAGGCAAGAGACTTGCTTGAGCCCAGGAGTTGGAGGTTGCTGTGAGCTGTGATGCCAAGTCACTCTACCCAGGGGGATAGCTTGAGGCTCTGTCTCAAAAAAAAATAAAAATAAAAAAGATTTTCATGAACTGGGTGGCGCCTGTGGCTCAGTGGGTAGGGTGCCAGGCCCATGTACCGAGGGTGGCGGGTTCAAGTCTGGCCCTGGCCAAACTGCAACAAAAAAATAGTTGGGCAAGAGAATTGCCTAAGCCCAAGAGCTGGAGGTTGCTGTGAGCTATGTGATGCTGCTGCACTCTACCAAGGGCAATAAAGGCTACAAAAACAAACAAACAAAAAAAAAAAACCCAAGATTTTGATGAACCAACTGCAGGGTTTTACCCAAGTAAGGTCAAGAAATGTATGAGTTATATATGCTACATGAGACCGTGGACTGAAACTAATGTGAATTAAATACAACTTGCTTAGCAGTTAAATGTTTTAGGCATTAGAGTGTGGATGTCCAACCTTTTTCTTCTTTTTTTAAGAGACAGAGTTTCACTTTATCGCCCTCATTAGAGTGCTGTGCTATCACAGCTAACAGCAATCTCCAACTCCTGGGCTTAGGTGATTCACTTGCCTCAGCCTCCTGAGTAGTTGGGACTACAGGCATCGGTCACAATGCCTGGTAATTTTTGTTACAATTTGGCTGGGGCTGGCTTTGAACCTGCTACCCTCGGTATCTGGGGCTGGGACCCTACTCACTGAGCTATAGGTGCTACCTGTATGTCCAACCTTTTTTTCCTTCTGTTGCGCATTGGAAGAATAAGAGTTGTCTTGGGCCATGCGATAAAGACACAAACTCTGGCAAAAGCTGATTAGCAGTAAAAAGGTTAGTGTATACTTTTCATGATATCTGACACCACAGATAAGCAAGAAAAGTCCTCACAAAACACCTGGTATAGAGAAAGAATCCACAATATACAAAAGAAGAGTTTAGAACTTTATTTTGGTAGAAATATGAATACTCAGAGACTATTATACAGCAGAAAAAATAGAGGGAAAATTGGGGTCGGGTTCTGGTAAGAACATGGAGAAAGGGGAACCCTGTGCACTGTTGTAGGGAATGTAAATTAGGGCAACTATGGAGAACATTATAAAGGTTCCTCAAAAAAACTGAAACCAAGAAAAAAAAAAAAACTGAAACCAAGAAAAAAAAAAAAAAACTGAAACCAGACTCGGCACCCGTTACTCAGTGGTTAGGGCACTGGCCACACAAACCATGGCTGGCAGGTTAGAACCCTGCGCGGGCCTGCTTAACAACAGTGCCAACTACAACAATAACAACAACAACAAAATACCTGGGAGCCTGTAGTCTTAGCAGCTTCGGAGGCTGAGGCAAGTGAATCACTTAAGCCCAAGAGTGGGAGGTTGCTGTGACCTGTGATGCTGCAGCTCTTTATAGAGAGAGACATGAGACTGTCAAAAAAAAAGAAAAAAGAAAGTAAAACCCAAGTAGCCAGCAATCTCACTGCTAGGTAGATATGTAGACTAGAAGTCAGTATATTCAAAAGATAGGCTGGGCACAATGACTCACACCTGTGATCCTGGGAGGCTGAGGTGGGCAGATGTCTGTGCTCAGGAGTTGGAGACCAGCCTGAGCCAAGAGAGAGACCTTGTCTCTACCATAGACTGGCGTTGTGGTAGGTGCCCAGCTACTTGGGTGGCTACGGCAAGAGAGTTGCTTGAGCCCAAGAGATTAAGATTGCTGTGAGCTATGATGACATGGCACCCTACCCAGAGTGAAAGAATGAGACTCTAAAAAAAAAAAAAGTAGAGGCAGAGTCCACTTGGAGGAGTTCAGGGGGAAGCTCTATGCAAGCAAAAGAATAACTCTACTCCTCACTGGTATGGCACTATGAGGAAAAGTGTTCATCTTTGCCAGTCCCATTGGGGAGTCTATTACAGGGTTTTTCCACAGTGTAAGTGGCAAAAGTAATGATGGCCTCATTTCTTAAGTGGAGGTACTAAACAATTGGTACTAAACAACTTCTGACTGATGACTGCCCCCTGCTGGAGTTCCAGACTTTTCACACTCTGCCAGTGCTGTTCCATAGGACCCCACAGAAGAATTTAATTAGTTCTGTAGCCACATTAAAAAAAAAGGTAAAGGACAGTGCCTGTGGCTCAATGGGTAGGGTGCCAGCCCCATATAGCGAGGGTGGCGGTTGTTGTTGTCATTGTTGTTTGGCATTTAGCTGGCCTGGGCTGGGTTTGAACTTGCCAGCCTCGGTGTATGTGGCTGGCACCCTACCCACTGACCCATGAGCAACACCCTTGATCACCTCTTGTAATTGCTTGAAATTTGAGTATTACGATTTTAATTTTGAGACAGAGCCTTACTCTTACTCTCTTGCCCACACTAGAGTGCTGTGGCATCATCATAGCTCATAGCAACCTCAAACTCCTGGACTGAAGCAATCTTCCTGGCTTAGCCTCCCTCCCAATTAGCTGGGACTACAGCCACCCATGATGTTTGGCTAGTTTTTCTAATTTTAGTATAGACAAGGTCTTGTTCTTACTCAGGCTTTTCTTATACTTCTGAGCTCGGGCATTCTACCAGTTTCAGTCTCCCGGTGTGGTGAGATGACAGGCATGAGCCCCCAGGCGTGGCCTACATATAGTTTTTTTATAGTCAGGTTTCTTTTTTTTTTTTTTGAGACGGAGCCTCAAGCTATTCCCTTGGGTAAAGTACCATGGCATCACAGCTCAGCAACCTCCAACTCCTGGGCTCAAGCAAGTCTCCTGCCTCCGCCTCCCAAGTAGCTGGGACCACAGGCACCTGCCACAACGCCTGGCTATTTTTTGGTTGCAGCCAGCATTGTTGTTTGGTGGGCCCAGGCTGGATTCGAACCAACCATCTTAGGTGTATGTGGCTGGTGCCCCAGCCACTTGAGCCACAGGCGCCGAGCCTAAATTTTTATTTTCAATCTGCTGATGAACCCACTCCCCATAAATTATCAATTTCTTTTTTTTTCTTTTATTAAGTCATATACACATATATCATGAATACATTTATGCATATGTGGGGTACAGTGTGTTGGTTTTTTAATATAATTTGGAGTGCTTTCATTTACTTGATTATTGTGTTAAGACATTTATGTTCAATACTTGATAGATTTGACTTGTACCCTTGCAATATGCTCCATAGGTGTGGTCCCACCATTTTCTCTCCCTCTATCCTATCTTCCCTCTCCCCTCCATTCCCCCTCCATTTCTATCCTTCATCCTGGGCTATAGTTGTGATCTGTCTTTCATAAGAAAGTGTGAGTAAATATAAATTGGTTTCATTAAAGTACTGAGTACATTGGATACTTTTTCTTCCATTCTCGAGATACTTTACTAAGGAGAATATGTTACAGCTCCATTCATGTAAATATAAAAGAAGTAAAGTCTCCATCTTTTTTAAGGCTGTATAGTATTCCATGGTATACATATACCACAATTTATTAATCCATTCATGGGTCTTTGGGCACTTGGGCTTCTTCCATGACTTGGAAATTATGAATTGAGCTGCAATCAATAATCTGGTGCAAATATCTTTGTTGCAAAGTGATTTTTGGTCTTTTGGATATACTCCTAGTAGAGAATTCTCCTATATTCCCCTAGTAGAGGAATTGCAGGATCAAATGGCAGATCTATTTTTAGATCCCTGAGTGTTCTCCAAACTTCTTTCCAAAAGCACAGGTTAGCTTGCATTCCCATCAGCAGTGCAGAAGTGTTCCTTTTTCTCCACATCCATGCCAACATCTGTAGTTTTGGGATTTTGTTATGTGGGCTACTCTTACTGGAGTTAGATGATATCTCAAAGTGGTTGTGATTTCTGTGATGATTAAAGATGATTATTTTTTCATGTGCCTGTAGAACATGTGCCTGTCTTCTTCAGAGAAGCTTCTGTTCAAGTCTCTTGCCCACAATGAAATGGGATCACTTTTTCTTTTCTTATTAATAAATTAGAGTTCTCTGTGGATTCTGGTTATCAGACCTTTGTCAGAAACATAACCTGCAAATATCCTCTCCCATTCTGAGGGCTCTCTACTTGCTTTACTTACTATGTTCTTGGCAGTGCAGAACATTATTAGTTTGATCAGATCCCAGAAATGTATTTATGGTATTGCTTCAATTGCCTGGAGGTCCTCCTCATAAAGTTTTCTCCCAGGCGAATTTTTCAAGTGTCTCTCCTGCACTCTCTCCAAGAATCTTTATAGTTTCATGTCTTAAGTTTAAGTCTTTTATCCAGTGAGAGTCAATTTTTGTTAATGATGAAAGGTGTGGGTCCAGTTTCAGTCTTCTACAAGTTTCCAGTCAATTCACCCAGCACCATTTGTTACATGGAGAGTCTTTCCCCCAATTTATATTTTTAATAGGCTTATCAAAGATCAAATGATAATAAGTGTCTAGATTCATCTCTTGGTTCGCAATTCTGTTCCATACATCCACCCCTCTATTTTTGTGCCAATACCATGCTGTTTTGATCACTATAGATTTATAGTATAGTCTGAAGTCTGGTAGCGTGATTCCACCAGATTTTTTTTTTTTTTAATTTCTGAGTAATGTCTTGGCTATTCAAGGTTTTTTCTGTTTCCATATAAAATGAAGTACTAGTTTTTCCAGAGCTTTAAAGTATGACAGAGGTGCTTTGATAGGGATTGCATTAAATCCATAGATTGCTTTGGGTAGTATGGACATTTTGACAATGTTGATTCTTCCCAGCCATGAGCATGGTAAGTTTTTCCATTTGTTAACATCTTGAGCTATTTCTTTTCTCAGAGTTTCATAGTTCTCTTTATGGAGATCTTTCACATCCTTTGTTAGGTACACTCCCAGATATTTCATTTTCTTTGGTGCTACTGTAAAAGGAATAGAGCCCTTGACTGTTTTTTCATGACTATTGTTGGTATATATGAAAGTTACTGATTTGTGAGTATTGATTTTGTAGCCTGAGATGCTGCTATATTCCTTGATCATTTCTAAGAGTTTTGTAGTTGAGTCCCTGAGGTTCTCCAGATATACAATCATCATCTTCAAAGAGTGAAAGTTTGATCTCCTCTGATTCTATATGGATACCCTTGATCACCTTCTGTTGCCTGATTGCAATAGCTGAGACTTCCACTACAATGTTAAAAAGCAGCAGAGACAGTGGGCAACCTTGCCTGGTTCCTGATCTGAGTGGAAATGTTTTCAGTTTTATTTCATTTCAATATAACATTGGCTGTGTGTTTGCTGTGGATGGCCTCTATCAGTTTAAGAAATGTCCCTGCTATACCTATTTTCTTAAGTGTTCTGATCATGAAAATATGCTGGATATTATCAAAAGCTTTTTCTGCATCAATTGAGAGAATCATATGGTCTTTGTATTTTAATTTGCTTATGTGATGTATTATATTTATAGATTTATGTATATTGAACCAGCCTTGAGACCCTGACTTAAAATTAACCATTCAACAATTGGATTTAACAGACATCTACAGAACATTTCATCCTAACAAAACTGAATACACATTCTTCTCATCAGCCCATGGAACATCCTCCAACATTAATCATATTTTAGATCACAAGTCTAACCTCAGCGAATTTTAAAAAATAGAAATAACTCCTTGTGTCTTCTCAGACCATTATGGAATAAAAGTTGAACTTAGTAACAACAGGAATCTGCAAATTCACACAAAGACATGGAAACTAAATAATCTTATGCTGAATGATAGCTGGGTCATAGATAAGATTAAGAAAGAAATTACCAAATTTTTTGAACAAAATGATAATGAAGGCATGAACTACTAGAACCTGTGGGATACTACAAAGGCTAAGAGAGGTAAATTATTACTAAGAGAGGGAAAATTTATAGTGTTGCAAGTCTTCCTCAAGAGAATGGAAAGAGAGGAGGTCAGCAACTTAATGGTGCATCTCAAGCAATTAGAAAAGGAAGAACATTGCAACCCCAAACTCAGCAGAAGAAAAGAAATAACCAATAGAGTAAAATTAAATGAAATTGAAGACCAAAGAATTATACAACAGATCAATGAATCAAAAAGTTGGTTTTATGAAAAGGTTAATAAAATAGATAAACCTTTGGCTAACCTACACAGAAGCAAAAGAGTAAAATCCCTAATTTCATCAAGCATAAATAACAAAGATGAAATAACAACAGACTCCTCAGAAATTCAAAAAATCCTTAATGAATATTACAAAAAAACTCTAGTCTCAGAAATATAAAAATCTGAAGGAAATTGACCAACACTTAGAAGCACATCACCTTCCTAGAGTTAGCCAGGAAGAAGTGGAAATGTTGAACAAGCCTATATCGACTTCTGAAATAGTATCAACTATACAAAATCTCCCCAGAAAGAAAAGAGGAACTCGTACCTATATTACTTAACCTTTTCCAAAACATAGAAAAAGAAGGAATACTTCCCAACACATTCTATCAAGTAAATATCACCCTGATCCCTAAACCAGGAGAAGATCCAACAAGAAAAGAAAATTATAGATCAATATCTCTAATGAATATTGATGCAAAAATATTCAATAAGATCCTAGCAAACAGAATCCAGCAACACATCAAATAAATTATACACCATGACCAAGTGAGTTTTATCCCAGGGTCTCAAGGCTGGTTCAATATGCATAAATCTATAAATATAATACATCACATAAAAAAATTAAAAACCAAACACCATATGATTCTCTCAATTGATGTAGAAAAAGTTTTTGATAATATCCAGCATACTTTCACGATCATAACACTTAAGAAAATAGGTATAGCAGGGACAATTCTTAAACTGAGAGAGGTCATCTATAGCAAACGTTAGCCAATATTATATTGAATGGAGTAAAACTGAAAACATTTCCAGTCAGATCAGGAACCAAGCAAGGCTGCCCACTGTCTCCACTGCTTCTTAACACTATAATTGAAGTCTCAGCCATTGCAGTCAGGCAGCAGAAGGCAATCAAGGGTATCCATATAGGATCAGAGAAGATGAAACTTTCACTCTTTGTAAATTACCAATTTCATATACTGTAGTTCATAGCTCTGGAATTTCTATTTTTTAAAGTAGTTTCAGTTTCTTGGCTGAGATTCCTAACTGTTCCATCATTATGGCAGTGCTTTTCTTTATATCCTTGAAGATATTTTTAATATCTACTTTGAAATGCTCTTCTGCTAATTCAGGCATTTCAATTGTCTCAGGGTTGCTTTCTCTTGGCTGTTATTTTCTCTTGACCACAAGTCATATTTTTTCTGTTTCTTTGCATATCTGATTATATTTTATTGGAAACTGGAGATTTTGAGGCACTTTGTAGAGCCTCTGGATTCAGTTATTTTCCTTTGAATAGTGTTTATCTTTGTTCCAGCAGGCAGTTAACTTGGTTGAGTTCAAATTCCAAACTCAGTCTCCTCTGAGGTAGATAATAGCTGAACTACCCATGCCCAATTCCTTCAGTTTCCCAGCTGTTTCTTTTTGGTGAGAACCTTGGAACCTTCTTGACAGATGCACAGTTCAGAAGTCAGTAAGAATCTGAGGCAAAGTTTTTAATATGTATTTTTGAGGGTTCACATTTTGTGGCTCCCTCCTTTCCGGTAATTTCTCCTCATTTTGTACCCTTCAAACACTATCCTCTGACTCCTCAAGCCTATATAACTGAGGGCATTTTGCTTGAGTATTGGCCACTAGGACTACATAGACTGTGAAGTATTCTGAGGCAAAAATGTAATCTATTTCCCACCAACTTTGGTCTGCTTTTAATAACAGTTTAACCACTGCCTCCAAGTGGTTGTTTTGTTCAGAATATATATTGTGACTTGTCATAGAGTTATTATACTATTGATCACTCTCCTGGAAGTATAACTCCTTGTGATTGTACATCAAAATACTTATTTATCTCCATAACGGCAGGGATCGTTTTCATTTTATTCACTATTCCATTTCTGATGCCTAATATTTAGTAGCCACTCAATAAGTGATAATAGGGTGAATGAATGTTACTTAATTCTCACAACTTCCACATCATTAGGTACCTATGTGTTTTATCTTTCTCTCTGTTCCTCACAGCTTTCCTCTTAGGCTGACTTTTCTTATGGTCACAAGACAACTGCTACAGTTCCCAGGGACATATGCAGATGTGACAATGCCAAGAGGGAAAGGAGAGATGGTCTCTTCCCAGGCTCATGCTTTTAAGAACAGATGAACTTTCCCCTGAATTCTGCCAGCTGGTTCCCTATCTTACTTCATTGGCCAGAACTACCTTAGTGCCCACATCCTCAGTCAATTACTAGTGAGAGGAATGGGACCACGAAAGTTATTTAGACTAATTGGGACCTATCTCTGAATCACTGGAAAGAAGTCAGACAGCAAAACAAAATCTTGACTTGGCTAGCAAGGAGAGAAAGGGAGTGAGATGACCAATGGGTGGTAACCAATATTGTCTTCTACAAACGATTGAAAAAAATCATATGTGGCTCTGTTTTCATTCAGGATGGCTGGCCTAGATTCAAATTCCACTCCAAATCAAGCTCAGTGCCCATAAATTCACAAGTGGATAAAGAAACACACACACACCCCGCACAGGAGTACTACTCATCCATAAAAAGGAATGAAATCATGTTGTCTGCAGCAACTTTGATGGAGCTGGAATCCATTATCCTAAGTTATCCATCTCAGGATGGAAAACCAAACACCATATGTTCTCATTAACAAGTGGGAGCTAAACAATTGACACATATAGGCATAAGGATATAAAAAGGACATTGAAAACCAGGATAGAGGGGTGGGCGGGAAGGAAGCTGAGGGAGAAATCTTATCTATTGGGTACAATGAACACTAGTCTGGTGACAGGCACACCAAAAGCCCTTACTTAAGCATTATACAAAGTATTCATCTAATGAAAACATTTGTACCCCTTTACTATTTTGAAATTTAAAAAGGAAGTCACATTCTGCTCCACATCCTAGCTGTGTGATCTTAGATAAGTCACTCCACCTCTCTGAGCTCAACTTCATCTATAACAATCTTTCCTTGGGGGTGGATGAGGAGAGGGAGGGTGATTGGTGAGGTCACCTATATGGTTTATCTTACAAGGGTACAAGTGAATCTTTCTAAAGGCCCAGTATGAATGTCTTGACTTAATGACTAATGGAATGACATAAAGGCTATGTTAACCAGTTTTCGTGAAAATATTTCAAATTGTATATGAAAACACCACATGTATCCCATGATTGCATTAATATACACAGCTATCATTTAATAAAGAAAAAAAAAACAGTCCCTAAAGTCTGTGTGAACACGTGAGAGAGCCATGCTTGTCAGCCCAGTGGTCTGCACACGTGCGTGTCAGCACGCCAAGCCCTGTCCGTGGGCAGTGCTGGGTAGCTGCCATTTCAGGTGGCGTGTGAGCTAGAGCAGTGGGCATTGCAGCCGATGACTTTGTGGTGAGGCCTCACCTTGCCCTGTGTGGGCAGGTTGGCACTGCCCCTTCAGCTGTAGCCTCGTGTCTACTCGGCCACTGTCACCCACCCAGACCTAAGGAACCAGGATGACAGGATGATGATTTTGAAAGAGATGGCTTCCACATGAGAGAGGTGTTCTTCTCCATTTCAGAGGAGACTATAACACCTGTGGCAGAAAGCTTTGTTTACTTTTCAGGTTTCTTATTGATTTGCCTGATTAATTGATGGCTGAAAAAAATTAAGATTTCCATTTCATATCCCCCAGAAGAGAAGGGTATTTTTCACACCAAGAAATGCCCGGGCCCCACTGCTCCT
>CAUYQV010014210.1:0-27870 GCA_963574575.1 Galagoides demidoff
GCTGGGGCCAGGTTTGAACCTGCCACCTCTGGTATATGGGATGGATGCCCTACTCCTTTGAGCCACAGGCACCTCCCAGAAGTGTAATTTTTAGATCACATTTTTTCAACTGCTAATGTTATGTGTTGAGCCAAAACACGAACACCATCCCACCATATTCATAACAGCATGAAATTGAGAATTACATTAACAAGATAATCTAATAGGTGTTTCTGAGATAGGAAAAAATGTGCATGATGATTTTTCCAAAGGCTGTGGAGAAAAAGGTGTCCAATGGGGAAAAAGAGTCCCACCCAAGTGAGAGTATGGGCTCCTTTCTGTGACAGACATCAACTGCCCAGACAGCCTGCCAGTGGCCCAGCAGCATATGCTATAATCTGGAAGTCTTGGTTTCTGGTCACCAATATAATAGCTTTCTATAGAATGAAAAGGAAGCCAATCATTGAAAGTAAGAGTATAGACTTTTAGAAAAGATGTGCCTTTAATATAAACTGATAACTTAAAAATATGGCTGCTGGATGAACCAAATATAATTAGGTTTTGATTTCTTGTAGATAGTAAGCTTTCTCTAACTTTCTGAGAAGAAAAAAATGCTTTTATTCTTCAACCTATTTTGGCATTTCTTAAGGGTTAAAAGTATCTAGACATTCTGAAAAGGCAAGAGTGAGAGCAAAGCTTCACATTTCCCCACCCAGACTGCCCACCACTCACCACAGAGATGGTATAATGGGGAAAGATATTTATCTATGCTGTATCTGAATTCTCATGTGTATCTTGTGATGGGACCAAAGCAAAGATGGTGGGGCTGGCACAATAGCCATTTGTGTAGGGTCTTAGTAAAGAAAATTAGGGTCTGGGGCACGATGGCATATGAATGGACAATGGGAACCAGGAGTTTTCCCATTAGGAAATTCTCCTTCCGCAACTTTTCCAAGCCCATATTGATTAATAGCCTCTGATGCCCTATAAAGACCAAGCTATGAGGCAGCCTAAGCCTGCACTCACAGGAGACATTTTCATATCCATATTCCAAAAATATCTCCGCCAAAGTGAGCATCCATGAACAGAAATTTAAAAGCAACACAAGATTTTAAAACATGTCCACTCACTGTAGCTCATTCCAGAGCCACACTAGAATCTGTACTCCCCGCACACAGATTAGGGGGAATAATATTTTTTTTTTATAAAGTTAGGAAATAAAGATACTCTGTAGCAATTAAATAGCTGGGAATAACTATTATGCAAAGAAAAAAGAGGGATTTCTAGATAGCAATTGCTTTGTTCTTAAAAAGAAAAACGAAAAACAACAACAACAACAAAACCGTGGTCAGAGTAATGAGATGAAGAAAGAACAAACTGTGACAAGGTGGAGGAGGGAGAGCTGACTTAAGAGATTAACTAATCCACATACGTACTCCCAGAGTGGATTCTGAAACGCCTCACTTAACAATCACAAGCAGGATGGGTGGTGCCTGTGGCTCAAGAAGTAGGGTGCCAGCTCCATATACCAGAGGTGGCGGGTTCAAACCCAGCCCTGGCCAAAAGCTGCAACAACAAAAACAAACAAACAAACAAAAAGAACAATCACGGGCAGGATTGAAATGGCAAAAAACCAGATAAATGACATGCAGCAGGATTGAGGACACACAAACCACAGAAGAAAAGAACAGAAAGCTGAAAAAAGGGAAGGTAATAAATATAAGGACACCAGTAAGGTAATCTCCTGAAAGGAACAAGCCAAATGAAAGAGAAAATGCACTCACACATACAATAGGATTAATACATTTACCTGACGGAAGACTTGCTCCTGTATGTGGGAAGGATTCAATCGATAGCAGGTAAACTAAAGTCATAGTGTCTAAACATATCCTAGTAAAATAATGGAATGCCAAGTATGAAGATAGAATCTTACATGTGTATATTCAGAGAACCAAATATCATATATGCACAGTCCTAAGAAATCCATGTTGACTACGAATAAAACCCAGTCCTGTGATTTCTTAATGAGTTTAAAAATATAGAAATAACCTGAAAATATACTATGAGTTTTGCTACTACTTATAAATTTATGCTACTTTAGGATCATTAAATCTATTAAACAATGGAAAACTGAACAACTTTTAACTTGTTTTTACTTACATAAAACAAACAAACACACAAACAAAAAATTCAGGACAAAAACAATTGCCCATGTTTCAATCTGAAAGTCTTACCAAGCTTAGGATTTTCCATTTATTTATTTATTTATTCATTTATTTATTTTGGTGAGTTACAGTTCTTTTAAATGTGTGTTAGGATATAATAGACAGGAATTTCATGCACAGCTAAAAGTTTTCTTTTTAATAATAATATCTTACAGACTTTTTCTTTTTCCTGAGCAATGTGACTACATGTCCCAATGCTTTAAAAGAATCATTTGAAAGTGCGCTCATTTACAATGAAACTCAACACTTGCAGGCGTGGGGTAGTATCATCAGGAATAATGAAGTGATCTCAGTGACAATCCTTTTCCTGCTGGTTCCATTGGGTGAGTTTTGTGAGCCTCCAAAATTAGCACTGATTGAGGTGGTTTCGGTATAATGTGTCTCGGCAATAGGATTCTGTGTTTCTTGTAAAGAGGTTCCTTAAGGACTCAGTGAAAGTCAACTCCCTCGGTGCTGAGGCTGGCAGCAGATTTCTCCTTTGTATCGTGAGAAACCAGATTTTAAAGGAACAAAGATTTAAGTCTTTCAAATGCCATATCCTGTCAATAGGTGATCCACTCAAACACTAAAAGAACTCCTCAGTTACAAATGAACTTGGGAAGAGTCAGACCCATGCTTAAGGTGGACACTCTCTAAATCAAATTTAATAAAAGACGTGAAGTTCTATATAATCAGATTACAAAGGCTATGAATTTCAGAAAAAGTTATATTGAATGTAAGAATACAAAATTTACCTATAGTACTTTTCAATCAAAAATAAAAGTGTGGGGGCCAGGGAGCAAAAGCTGTGAAAAGTTAACATGGCTGATTTACTCCTATAAACTTATATGATAAAGTGATTAAAAGTCTAATTTTAATCCCATTTCAATACTTCCTACCTCAGTGACCCTGAGTCCATTTGTAACTGTGTGGTGGGTCTCCTCATTTAAAACACTATATACTATGTGTTAACTGAATCTCCATCCTGTGATCATCATGAGCATGGGACATATTCATTCTGAGAACATGACCTGGTACAGGGCCTAGTACCCTCAATATACGGTTATTGCTACCACAGCCTAACCTAGAAACTCAACATAGTATGACTTCTTCAAGATTATAATCTAAGAAATATGGGTTTAGCAATGGAATTTAGTATAATTTTTATATAAAATAGTTTTTTATATGCTACGTTTCTTTTTTTTGTGAAATTGTTATGCATCTTGGATAATTATAATTATGTAGTAATTAAAGTAATGACAATAACTATGAAATTCATCTTAAAAACATTTCAAATTTGTCACAAAAACAGTTTGTGCTGGAACATTTATTGAAACTCAGTCATCCTCTGGTCGAGCGAGGTGATTCTCATCTATGATCCTAGCAACCTGATAGGCCAAGGCAGGTGGAGTGCTTGAACTCAGGAGTTTGAGACCAGCCTGAGCAAAAGCAAGACCCCTGTCTCTACTAAAAATAGAAAAACTGGTCAGGTGTTGTGGCATGTGCCTATAGTCCCACCCACTTGGGAGGCTAAGGCAGGAGGATTTTTTGAGTCCAAGAGATTGAGGTTGATGTGAATTATGATGCCACAGCACTCTTCCCAGGGCACAGAGTTAGACTGTGTCTCCAAAGGGAAAAACAAAAACAAACAAACAAAAAAAACATAAAAGAAAATCAGCAATCCTCATCCTTGTTGTTATGTGTGGTAAATTGCTCAAATGTCCTGAGTTCAGGATTATTGCCTATCAATAAATTAGAGAAAAACTTTCCCCACCATAAAAAGACATAATATCTAGTAAATGGACTATTTAAATCTGCATTTATTAAAATGTTACATATTTTAAACACTGTTTATTGGCCTGTTGTTTTTTTTATTTTAACCCAATAGCCACAGGCGGTTTTACTTGGTAAGTGGTTAACTTATGAAAATGATCCAGGTCAGTGGGGCCACAGGAGTAGCTGCCATTAAGACAATACTCAGCACCCTGCCTTTTTGTATTCAATCCGGCAGGCATTAATACCCTACATGGAGCCAGGACACATACAAAGTCTGAAGAGAAAGCATACTTAGCATTTGAGAACATGCATTAAACAATATCAATATTAGTTGAAATAATTCAGTGTTCACATCCATAAGAAACAGTATGTGCAGCAATAAGTGAAGTGAATATCAGGGGAAATAGTCTTAAGATAAAGATGTAATAAGTTTAACAGAGGTGACAGCAATTGAACATCATGTAGGAAGACTCCTCCAAATGTATTACAATTTCCAGCCACAAGAGAACCTGAGTGTTATATGCTAAACTTCCTACCTAGATCAAAGTCCCTTAGAACATGATTTCACTATTCTATACTAAGGAAGCATTTGAATACAAGGTATTTTATCGATGATGATGATGACAATTTCGATCGTGATGACAATAGAGGTGGCACTACTGTGTCTTAGTAGCACTAGGTCCTTGCCAGTGAGAAGGGAGAGTTTGAAAGGACAAGAAATAGTGAACAACCTTGGAGAAGATTTACAAGTAAACTTAAAGATCTTTAACACTGCATTTGTTATTAATTCAGTGGGTAGAATAATAATGTTGTATTTCCGAACACATAGGAGTCAAAATGAATAGATTGAAAGACAGAGATTCTCCCCCTTGCTGTGCAGGGATCATCAGACCATTATTGAGATGCTTATTCTCTGCAAAATGGTTTGTGTTGAAATTATATTTTTAAGGACATTATTCCTTTTAGAAAAACTTCATTACTAATTTGCCAAATGAATATCCCATAAGATATTGGAAGGCATAAGTGAATATGGAGTGAATATTTTGATTTAGAAAAACATGTGCATCCCCTGTTGTTCAATAATAATGGGGATGAATAACATCTACTTTAGGTTTTCAAATGTAATTTATGGTGATAAGACTTTTAGACAGGGAATGGATGAGCTGATAGATGATATACGTATAGTTGAAACTCAGGTAATGACTGTGACATGTTTTGCATTAGGTTATGATAATGTGAAAACAATCAAAGTATTACTTAAAAAAAACCTGCCAAAAAGGAGAGTGAATTAATAAACTCTATTTTATCAAGCTCTCTGATTCTTGCACCGCACATCTTCAGGTCTAGCCTGGGAGGTCCCTGGACAAACAAAAGTCAACCAGGCAATTTTGACCTGGGCAGGGAGGAGGTGGTGTCTGGACCATTTTAAGATTTGATATTGAATAACTCACATATCATTTCTATAAAGAATAATGACAGAGGAAGGTATTGAAATGAACTCCTTTTTTATTTACTGAATCATTTATATCGTTCTTTTAATTCAAAAGATACTCCGGGCCAGCTCTTCCTTGATATAGTCTCCTAATAACCTTCATTTTTCTTCATAGATTTTTCTTTATCATAATCATCATTAAAAACTTATGTGCTTTATAATGTGCTTCTCCCACTAGTCTATGGGAAAGAACCACGGCTCCCTCACCTTTCCTGCCACAGCTGGCAGAGGAGGACATAGGCTAAACCCCAAAAGATTTTATATGTCCCTCCAGGTAGCAAATGCCCCAGACCCGCAATGCACATGTCATCTGGTCATCTGAGTGCATGGTGTGGGGAGCTTCTACCAGCATGATCTGTTAAGGGAAAATACCAAGGCAGCCCCCGAGAAGACCCAAACTCTGGAATGAGGCCAAAGAAAGAAATCAGCCCAGTAAGATGTTGTTCTAGAGGGTAGTCAGGTGGCCAGGGGGTAGTACTGAAAAGGCGTACCTGTTTAAGCTGTGCTTCAGGCCGTGCTTATTTTAGGTTACTCAGTCTGGTAGAAAACACACTGAAGTTGAAATGGAGAATCCAATCATATGGGGAGGGCTGGAGAAGCTTAATATAATACCTGGGGCCCCACATTCCAACTAGATTTCAAGGATTGGCACCAGCACCAGCAATATATAGACAAAGCAAACCAGGAAGAACATACAAATGGGAGTCCCCGGTGGACAATGAGTTTTTTATCCTATATAGAATTATCCTATATAGAAAGGCAGTGTATAAAAAAAATATTGAAAAGAAACACGTATTTATTGAAAAACCCTCTCTATGTTTTCTGGGTGAGAATGAAGGAGTAGAGTAGGAAAGGAACTATAAGCACTAAACTTCTTGTTCCAAGGAGGCCTTCATTCTAGAAAGGTGAGGTCCTGTCTAACACAGGAAGAACTGTCCTGTTCTCTAACCTTTCTGGAGCTATATACTCCCTTTGAGCACTGACATAGCTAGAGTTATATAAGAAAATTCTTCATCAAGATCTACACTCTATGCTGAAGACACAGGCTCAGAACTGGGAGCAATCTTTGGCCTCCTAAACACAGGAAAAAAATGCTCATTCTCGTTCCTTGATCATGGTCCCCTTGACTGTGAATTTTTGGTGAAGGATCATGTATTGGATAAGTCAAATATCAAAATGTTCTTTTCATAAAACAGCTATCCCCATAGTAATTATAGATGGGAATTATCAATGCATAGTATAGTAATTTAATCTTATTACTGATATGGGATGTTCATGGTATTTGTCTAGGAATCTAACCTTTTAGATGTGATTTTGGTAGAAACATTAAGTTTTAAGTTCCAAACTTCCCATTAGTCTTACAAAATCACCTATGTGTATGTTAGTTTCTGGTTTTAATTAGGCTTAATATATCATCAGTCTTTACAAAAGTTTATTACACAACTAAAACAAACAAAAACTCTGCTGCCTCACCCTTGGGTTCTCTAAGGACCTCCACAAGACCCTATGGTCCTTTGAATAAAACTGAAGGTTTCTGGGTAGGTATTCCACTCAGTATCACCCCTCACATATGCATACCTTAGAGGCAGTGAGAACAGCCGCTCGGCCCTCACTCCTAACCCCGTGAGACTGAAGGAAAAAGAAAAGCAAGGCATCAAGTCTGAGGTCTTTTATTCAACCCTGTGACCTATGATCACATAAAGAAATTCATTTTCTGTTCAGTGAGACCTCATTTCCTGAAAGATAAGCCTCCTGTATACTGAAATGTCCTCTATCCCCTCAGGGCATAGACACCCCAAACTCAAGACTGTTATTTCTGTCTCTATCCTGAGTATGCACTCTTTGGAAAGTCTCTTAACATTTCCGTGCCTGCCTTTGCCCTTCTGCAAATTAATCTTGTAATACCCATTTTGAAAGAGTGATAGGGAGCTTTTGACATGTGTAACAAGGACTTTGAGATCCTCAGATGAAAGAAGCCTCGGATGTACAAAAGCATTATCCTTATTGCATGTGCAATTTCTCCTATGGTCTCACGGAGGGATTAGGGGAGATTAATTGTCCATATGATCTGTCTAATCGGTTAAGGAGAGCACAGAATGCTCATGACCTTCAAGAACACCAAATAAAACAGCGTGTGCCAAGGCAGTTTCCTGGGTTTAGTTTATTGTTTCAGCAGAGGTTAAGCTAGGGGAGAGATGGAAGTGCTTGAGTTTTCAGATGTTAAAATTGAAACGGAGCAGAAAGGCAAAAGCCTCAGAAACAGATATGTATATAAGGTGAGCAAACACAGCACCTATCTTGGGCCTTACAACACAGATTTTTAAATCCCGTTTTTTCTCCATATTTAGTGTGTTTTGTAAGGCAAAGAAAGGTATTAGTTCTGATGTCACTTTCCCAAAAATCGGTTGGAGGGGAGAAGCCACTTGCATCAATTCCCTCAAACCCTTGCATCTCATAAATAAGATTCAATAATAGGGGTGCAGTTCCTCTAGTCTATTAAGAGGGAACTATTAGACAAATAAAAAGAACTTTCCTGGAAGAGAAAGCCGTGATTATTGTTACAAAGGTCAATAAAGTCAGAAATTGTTAATCACAAAGACTAGCAATTTCACTGAGTTCTGCCCTTCAGCTTTGCAAGCTCTTTTAAAGTCCATCAAGCAATCTTAACTGAGAGCAATGTGCTTTCTTTGGCTTGGAGAATATTGCAAAATGTAATTGCATTCCTCTCCTACATAATAACTCCCTTGTCCTTTAACTCTTTACCTATCCATGCACACACATGTTTTTAAGTTAGGTCTTATTGTGTCAACACAGAAGGCAAACCCTCTTTGTTGCCTATGCAAGTCCCAACTTGGACGCTGACACTTTACTGGACTTCTCTGTTTCTTATTCCTTAAATGCCTGAGGCTTTTGAGCCTCTCATATTGTCAATGTCTTGTGATAATGTATTGTGAGTATTAACTCACAACTATGTGCTGGTTTTCTTTTACCATAATTACAATACCCTTTTCCTCTATAAATAATGTTCAATGTAAAATGATGTTACATTGGACAGGGCAGAAAACCTTTAATTGAGGTATCACTTTGATGGATAATGGTTTAAATTATCTTGGTTTAAAACAAACTGGGAAAAGATGTAAGGTGATAGCTGAAGGTAAGTAGCTAGAGTATTCATTTACTTTCCATAGTTACAGCTGGTATTGATATTGAAAGTGCAGGGGTTTCATTGATATACCCTAGGGACACGGTGGTCATGTGCAGCCACATTCCACATGATACAGATCAGTTACACTGTTTGCTTTTACAGAAAAATCCAAGTGCATTGGGCATTCATATGTTAGCTACACACCTAGTATGATGAAATACACAACAAAGACAGGACATGTTTATCTGGAATTCTTGCACGACAAAATCACGAGTGCTGAGCAACTGTCATGTTAAGTACATCATTTACTTTTCTTTTTATTGTTACTATGCACAAAAATATATAAAACACACAGAGCATGTATTCTGAAATACATTTGGCCTTCACAATATATCTCTCTTCTTAGATACAATGGGTCTAAATGGAAGGCCAATTGGTATAAACTGCACCCAAATCATATATTTATATGATGTGTCAAATTGTTCACAGTGCTCTAAAGTTAGAGACCCCCTTGACATAGTTTATATCATACTTCCAAGATATGGAGGGGAGGAAACCTCAGTTTATAGATGAGCTCTAAGTGAATAACAGAGAAAATAAGATGTAGAAGATGAAGTTATAACACTTGTTTAGATAAAAATACTTTTGCTACTATCTCCTGTTGTTTTTTTAACGGTGAGGCTCACAACACTATGGGACTTGCTAGAGAAATGGAAATGGAATAGGTACAATCACGTGGGGTTTTGGAGGATCCAAATTCTTCTTGTGTAAAGCAGTTGGAAACTGTTCCTGTTCCTGTAAGGAGAGCCTGGAGCAAAACCCCCTCATATCTTTAAATTCCCAGTTATACCAAGATTTAGAAATGTAGTAAAGATCTAAATGGAAATAACAATGGAAGTATATCCATAAGCATGTACCTATAAATAAAAATATGGAATCCGTTATCATAGTTATAATTTTAAATAGATTATTAGATGGATATAACCATGCTGCTGACTCTATCGGAGGTGCACTGATAGAGTTGCACCTGTGTTGATATCTTAGCACAGTCCCTGACTCATAGTGAACACTGCGTTCATATTATATGCCTTGTCACTGCCATTGTCAGCATGAGGACCACAGGGATTATTATATTATAGCTTTACTTGAAGATTTTAAGGTATGAATACTTAGACATTGGATATCATTTTTAAAGGCTAAATCTGGATCAGAAGCATGCACATAGGAAGAAAAGAAATAGTGGTTCCATACTATTAAGTAAGCAAAGAAATGCAGATGTCAGGATTAGAGAGAATTTACACATGAGAGTGAGGTTATAAGGCCCTGTGGTAGGTCTAAGGGGCAGAACTTGAGCTGATCTGTGGATTCTCTCTAGCTTGCCCAAATAGCAAATACTTTTCTTGAACGTTACTATATTTACTAGTAAAAAAGCTGAATGATGACTTTAGGAATGAGGAATGCTGACTGCTTTTTCCAGACTGGACATCTGGACAGTTCTCATTTAACTTCTTCTCTTCTGTCTAATAGGGACGGACAACTTTCTGGCACAGCTACCCAGGGCATCGGCCTCACACCCACATAAACACAAGGGGAGATGAGATTGCCCCTTCTTCTGGCTTGGCCTTATGCCTAAGACTGTAAGGTTTACTAATTTGTATGAACCAAGTAGTATCATCATGGTCTCCCATTCTGAAAAGATCTCTTCTGTATGACTACAGTCCCACTATTAATGCTTTATTTATCTGTGTTAAGTGCTGCCCTCTCCCAACTGTCTCAATTAGAATGCAAATTATACTAAAACAAATACCACATTAAATAAGTATGAATGTGTTTATTATTAGACGAATTTCTTTTATGCAAGAGACAACAGGCAAAAAGAGACTGCTTGGTGACTAGAATAGGAGAAAGACATTGAATTGGAGGAGAAGATTTTGAAGGAAAGGTTAACTTAACCTTGATGCCAGAGCAAAGGTAATAAAAAAGATGGCACGATCATCCCAAGCCACTGTGTCTGCTGCTCAGTTTTTGGTTTTAACACTTTTGGGTATCATGGCTTTATTTAATTCCCTAATGCTACAGATCCATTTCAGAGTCCAATGAATAAATGTCACACTTTTTGCTTTCTGGTTATAGAGCTGACTCTAGTGCCCTCTGAAGATACAACAATCGCTTAACTTCCAGCGTTCACAGGAATGAAGTATGTATTAATGAATATTAAATTATAAGATAAATTGTCAAGTACTGGGCCATTTTGATTCACGCAAGCTATAACATTTATATATGTACATGTATATGTTTATATTTTAGAGTACATGAATCAGAATGCATAAGTATGCTTATAATTTATCTTGATTCTTAATATTTATTAATGTATAATACTAATAAATTTTAGTGCACACACTTATAAATTTTTAATATATATTTGTTCTGAGGGTGAGTAAATATTAAAAATAAAAAGAGCAAAATGATGAATGCGCCTCCTTCTGCACACTAGTTAAAGTTTGTTTTCTGAATTTAACAACCTTGCAGTGTCAAAGTAGTTTTTAAATCCTTTTGTCTTTCTGTTCCTGTCTTCTTTTTCTATAGAAATCATTTCAGAAATGCTGATATTTCCATCAGAGGGTCAGATATTGAAGGGTGAGATCATCGAGGCCTGGAAATCATTAGAGCAGGTCTCTATAATTTTGCAATTGGTTCATGTAAAAAGGAACAGAAGGCAAATCATATGCGTGATAGACCCAGTATCCCACTTCTATGTGTTTTCCAGCTTCTCTTCATTCACCTTCTACCTAGTCCCACTGAATCCAAGTTTTAAAATAAGTCTGAAAAAGTTACTGCCACTGTGGGACAGATGACAAAGAGAATGACCAAGGACACTGAAATGTCACCCAGGGACAATAAAATGAGAGGAAGTTGGACAGATGTTTAATCCAACTGGACTGCGGATACGGATATGTGTTTGGAGGAGGAGAGTCCTCAGAGCAGGGGAACAAGTGAATGGTTCAGTATCAGATATGCTGTGTCAAGGCACAAATGTGACAATAAATTGCATTCTCCACTCCTGCTTCATAAAAGGAAACTGGTTTCCTATTATTCTTGTTAGATATGAAAAAACAGGTATGCAGAGAAGGTAGGTGATTAAGTACAACTGTAAAATCAGCTACACTACTTCCAGGTCTGCTTTGTAATTTGTATTGTAGGTGGATAAATGGATGGTTTGATGTCAAAGCTTCAGATAAAGACAATAATCATAAGATAAATAGAAAGAAAATTAAACTATCTGGGGTTTAAATTGGAAAATCCCACATGTTTTTGTGGAAAATGCCTATTTACAGCTATATGATGCATAGTATGTAATAGGACATTAAATTTACAGTTTTGAGATAGATGTAGGGACATAGGCTTATATCATGCATAACTATGTTAATATAGACCACCTCATATACTAGCACAACATGTATGATGTGTCTACTACCCAGCAATCATTTTATTAGATATGGTTCATACAACAATCAACCATGCTCACCCTCATTTTAGTAAAAATGGCAAAGACAACACATATAATAACATCAGCAACAATATATACAGGTTATGCAGGCTTCCAAATACTTCTGCACACATTGTTGCTTTCAATTCTAATGGCAATTAGATAGTGTGAAGGTCATTGTCATCCCCATTTTACATGTTGAAGAAACTGGGACTGCAACCAAAGCTACGTGTAAGTCATTGAACTGATTAACAGTCAATATTTTTGAACGTTTATCTTGATTATTTTCACCATGCCCCTTACCTTTTATACAGCAACAGTTGGAGCATCCTATGTGGACCACGAAGAACAAAAATATGGAAACGGGAAGAAACGACATTGAACTTGTCCATTGATCTTTTCAAACTGAGCAAACTACTTTGTGTATTTTTGCTTTGAATAATTAATTGGCATCATAATCTTTGCTCTCTGAATGATAAATTATTTTATAGAACTAATGAAGGATGAATCTCTGACAGATATGTGAGATACCCAAACCATGTACTCATACATGTTTATGCATTTTACCCCTGATCTCTTTATATAGGAAGAAACATAATTTGAGAAAAGGCATGATTTTTGTAAGTAAATGCTTTCAGTTGCTAATGTATTTTTAAGAGCTAAAGATTACTTCTTATTTATGCAGATATTGGACAGAATGCACACCCATGCACACAAGAACACACACAAGCAAGTGACCACACATGTACAAGCATGCACGCCAAACTTGAAGTGCTCTGTAGAACTTATGGTAGTTATAACTCTCACAGAACTACATTTTCCTTCATTTATTTCCTGGAAGCCTCTAGAGACTGACAAAAAAGGAGATATTCAGCTATCCTCCGTTTGAACATATGGCTTGGCATTGAGTACAGTGACCTTGTGTTAGCTCTTAACCAGCTTTGCCTGGCTGGCCAGCCAGCCATTCTTGACTTCGCTATGGTCATCTGGGCCGAATGCCTCCTTAATGATAACCTTGTCTCATTCCTGGCATGTTAATGGCCTCACCTCAGGAGACAGCTTCACATCTTGGCTGAAATACAAGCTCCCTTAGCTTAAAAGATTAATCAGAAGCCTGCAGCTAATAATAGACTGCTCTTCCACTCCCATTTTAGTGCCTGACGACAAGAACAGGTTGATAAGTATTATTATTGAGTCATAGACTTGGAATCATCCTCAAAAGGTCATTTAGTCTATTCCTTTTCTCCTAGAACGACTGCATAGCAGCCATTCCAATAACTGACCACACACTTACAGTCAATATTAAAATGCCTCTTTGTCTCACTAGTTACCCCTTGTTTCTTTTTTCTTCCAGAAGTCAAAAAAGGATGCAGAAACAGTTATAGACATACAAATGTTAGTGATATCTACATATTTTTTTACCTCCTTTTCAAGTGTTAAAACAACAAAATGGGCACATACTAGCTCTGATTATAGGAGGCCTATGAGTAAATACCTCTTCGCTAGGCATAGAATCACTAACTTTGAGAGCTGGAAGGAGAATATTATCTAAATATGTCTCTCTTGATATGTAGATGAACAAAGAAAGGTAGAAAGAAAGTCACCATCAGAGGATTTTAATGTGCAATTTTGAAGTTTCACAGGAGGGAATCTACCTATAGGCATCAATATGTATTCAAAGTAAAGTCTTCTTAGTCTTAAATAGGAGCTAGACTAGAAAATATGCTGAGTATGACTTTGTGCAGGGGATAATATCAGGGTGGGCTCAGTTTGTGTTTATATCAGCCATTTCTCCAATATTGTCACCACTTGCTCTAGCAACAATGATAAAGATCAATGAGTCTCAAGTATGTGATAAAACATTGGTCTTTCTTCATGGTCATTCCTGTAGGTTTATTACCTCCTTATACAGAGGGTGAAAGTTGTATTTATGTTGGAACGGGCTTGGGGATGCCTTCTGTTTTCATTAAGTATAAAAGGGAGAGGACAGCTAGGAAACATTATTGGGTATGGGCTGTGAATCAAAATAGTTTTTAGTTAAAAATATCTATTCTCTAGAGATTTCCATCAAAGTCAAAGTAAAGGATCCCAAAGCCAAAATCCTTAGATTTGTTAAAAATACATGAATTATTTGCTTTTGATTGGTGCTGAAGATTTCTGATTTCAGTCTCTCTTCATATGTCATAGTTTGACACCTGTGCCATTGTTTGTGTGCTCCGAGATTCACAGTATATAACTAGACCCCCCCTTAATTCATCCCTGTGAGTGGAATTTAAAAATATTATAAAATTAAACCACTTGGAGTGCTTCATTAACTTTAAACATCGCAATATCTTTAGTTAATATTTCTCATGAGTTGGATCATAGGCCCTCAAAATTCAAATTTTAAAGTTCTAAATCCTTGTAAGTCAGAATGTGACTTTGTTTTCAATAGGGTCTTTACAGATGTAATCAAGCCAAAAAGAGGTCAGTTAGGAGGTCTCTCCTTCAATATGACTGATGTATATATAGTAAAAGGAAATGTAGATACAGAACAAAGCACACAGGGAAAACAAGGTGAAGTGTCACAGTGAAAAGATAGACAGTTAGAGGACTAGAAAGGAAGCCCAGAAAGGGGAGATCCTTCCCCCGTGGTTGTCAGAAGCTACCAACACCTTGATTTTCGACTGCTAGTGAAAAAAACACATATCTATTTTTTAAGCCACTGACTCTAGCTTGCTTAGCAGCCAAAGCAGGCTAATATCAAATTCTTGCTATGCTTTGCGAAGAAAAAATATTTAAGAGAGGTAGTATCAGTGCCAATTAAAACCCAAAAGATTTTTTTATTCTCGCAAATTTCTTTAAATCCATATGTCTCTCTGCAAGAAGGAACATCTAGTCACATTCCTCCTCATGGACGGCGCTTCCCTTTATATGGCGAAAGTGAAGAATATGCATCATTCCATGTATATTTATGAAGGATGCTTTTCCAAAAAATAAATAAATAGTGTGAAAGAATAAAGGAGAGAGAGATGCCGGCATGTACTGTTTATGCCATGAACGGGATGTTAGAAATAGAGATAATCCCATCTTTAGTAGTATTGTCTGATTCTCTTTGGGGTCTCTAAAATGTTATTATAAGATTAGCACTTCAAAAAGCTGAGCCCATATTAAACACTCATTTATAAAGCAGGACGCAAAAATTGCAATTATTCTAGATTAATGCCTCAAATATTACCTTTTTATGACTTCCCCCTCCCCAAAAGAAACCCCAGAAAAACATATCTTAAACTACAGCCGAACTAATGGTTTTCTGAGAAAACAGAAGATATGGGTGAACTGTGACATGTCAGCCATATCACGAGTTTGTAAGTCTAGACTCCACAGAAGCAGACTCTGAGAAAAGGATTGACGTGCCAATGATTTCTTAAGAGAAATAGCTTTGGACGGAATGAGGTTAATGAATGAGAAGTCAAACAGAGGCAATGCTTCATCCTTGATCCGATCACATGCAGGACCTCTGGAGTGTGAGCTTTGCCTTGGGGTGAAGGCAGAGACCTGAGTTTCCAGAAAGTGACACGACTCAGTTTTTGGCTAAGGGCCTTGGAAGTTGGTGGCACTTCCAAATTGTGGGTAAAGTGGCTCCTTCACACCAACAGGCATCATTACAGGTAGCACATTAGAAACAAAACACGTTGGAAAGGGGCATTATGGGCCACAGAAACAGAAAAAGTGATCCATGAACACCAGTACGCTACTATGACTATTAGAGTGGGTGATACTTTTGATAATATCTCTAGTCATTTCTTTTGGAGATACAAAGTGACTGGGATCACTGTGACAATGCTTAAGATCTTTGTCTAGAAATTCCATAGGCAATGGACTCCTGTTTGTCTTGTCTAATAATTTTGTTCATTTCTTATTTTTGCATTTATTTTGTTCTCATTAATAAGCATATATAAGGTATAAGTAAAACATAGGTCTATTAATAATAAAAAAATTCCTTTACTTTTGCAACTGAGATAAAGAAACAAAATACTACCTTAGATGTCACTCTGTGCCCTTCTCCAATCACATCCTGCTCCCATCCTCAGGAGAATGACTTTTCTGTTGAGAGTTTTGTTATTTATTTATTTATTTTTAGCATTTTCACCTTTGTGTGTATTCTAAAATGATATACTGTTTCATATGACCCCCTTTTGACCATCATATCATTTTATTTATATAATAGCTATTTTCTCAAACATACTTATTTGTTCAATATCACGCTTTCAGATTCACTTACGTTGACAACTATAAATGTGTTTCATTCTACAGTTGATGTTCATATAATGTTGTTTCCATCTTTTGCTGTTACTAACAATACCTGTGTTCTAAATATACATGCGTCTTTCTCAGCGTGCACCTGTGTAAGACAATGACCAGGGAAGCACTGAGTTATCCCTAAGTATTTTTATCAATTTGCATCTTTGCCAGTATATGATATGGTCAGACATTCTCTTTCAAAGTATTCTGGTGGATTTAAATCTGCATTTCCCTGATACTAATTAAATAGACATATTTTTAATATGTTTAGTACCAGTCTACATCTTTTGACAATTTCTATTGTTTTCTAGAAGTTATTTATAAGATACACTTGAATAGATATGCATTTTCAGTTTGTGTGTTCTACAGACCTTCCTTTAGTTAGAAATCTGTGCATTAGTTGTTCTGATGTTTTTTTCTTATTCATAAGCAAAAGTACTCTATTTGAATGTATTTTTCCTTTGATGCTCCCTATTTGGGTCATATTTGGGAAAGTGTGTTGTTATGGTTGTTGTTTTCTATGCCCACAGAAGTAGTATCTGTATCATTTTCGAGAGACATTATATTTGAGATATAAAATGACTGGGATGACTGTGACAATGTTTACAATCTTTCCCCAGACATTCCATAGGCAATGGACTCCTGTTTCTTTTATCTATGTCGTTCACATTTAGCTCTTTAATTTACCTGTAAATAATTTTTGTTAAATGAATCTTTATTTCTGTAAATAGTTAAAGATTTCATGTTTTTCCTGCTTACAGTACATCGTATGTCACAACCTCCATTATACCGAATCCCACAAACCACAGCTATGTTTTAAAACACCTTCCCCTTCCAGAATGATGAATTGTACCTTTGTTATCTCTGTGCAATCCAGTTGCTATGCTTACCTTAAAAGGAGAACAGAACTGCTAATGCTTGTCTGTATTTTTTGTATTTAGTAAGTTAGGCATTTGGTTAATTATTCTCTTCTTTATTCAGAGGGCCTTTATGTAGTCTTTCCTCTAGTTATATACTTGCTAAAAAAGCAAGTTGAGGTTTGTGTAAGGTTAAGGAGAATTAGAAGTGAAGGAAGTTATTCAGGGCAAAGTAAAATTCAACATATATCTCCATAGAGATGAATGACTTCTTAGGCTTTTTTGAATATTCTATCACACACTCATGCACATGTACACACACACGTACACATCATGAAAGGAGAATAGAGTACTTTGATGTTACATATTTTCAAGAATCAAAACCATGTAGAAAAAGTAGTGAGAAAAAAATTCTTTTTCTTTCATTCTGAACGTCACATTCTGTAGTTACTATCTGACACATTAATTAACTGCACTTTTGCTTATCACTTTGGAAACTGGTAGAATTGATGTAATGAATTGTTTCCAGTCGATATTCGCAGATCTCATAATCAGTCATGTAAATGAGGAGGAAAGTCATTGAATTCATTTTTAGAGACCCAAACAATGACAAATCTTCCCCCCCCCAGCATGAAATATATAATGAATGAGCACATGAATGAATGGAAGAATGAATATTAAAAAGCTATATGAAAGTGGGCCAGCAGTTTACAAATTAAATTGGTATATGAATAAAGATGATCTATTTGCCGTAATAATACTACTGCCACTGAATGTTCAACATATAGAGCCTTGTTTTTGAGAGCTCTGATTGTGGCCTTTTTATCAGTAGAAGTATTTTTTTTTATAGTAATTTATAATGAGTCTTGGTATTTTGGCACAAAATTTCATTTGATCTTGGAGGAGAGAAAATAAAGTATTCCACAGGAAGATGGAAAAGAGAATATCTTAACCCACAGCCTCCTTGTTTTGTTGTTTGTTTGTTTCTTTGGATTCCAAAGTATCAAAATGCTCATCATTATTATTACTACTTGTTTCAAATACTGTATGTTTATCAAACTAAGTTTCTCTGTCACAGCTGGAACAATCAAGATTTCTTTTGTTCCTTGTAATAAATAAATACTCAATTGTGAGAATGTCCTCAGGGAAAGTTCATTAAAAAAGAAATGAAAATGCTGAGAAATAAATGGTTATTGTGATTGCACTTGTTTTGATATAATATGCAAAAATGTAATTTGCTTCCGTAATGTCTGGAATGCAAAGAAAAAATTTAAGACGGAGAAATGGAAAAGATGCTGCATTTATTATGTTATTTCAATTATCATTTTGTTTCTGAGGGTGGGAGAATTTAGATTCAGAACACTGTTTTGGAATAAAATGCGAATGTAGCTAACAGGGAAAAAGAGTGAAGTACAGAAATAGGAATATTAAGTGATAAATAGATCAAATTGGCTACATCTCTACCATTTTTTGACAGATGCTTTCTTAGATTTAATGCCTAGATGTTTGGATTTTTCTCTTTGTTTTGTTTAAAGTCTCTATTGGCAGCCTCATTCTGCAGTTTCACAGATTATTTTGCTTTCTCCTTGTTTTGGCTCAATGACAAGTAACAATTAACCAGTCAGGGAACATTGCAATAGAGATGTGAATGGCTTGAGGTAAGTGCCTGATATCAGAAAACAATTCTCTCTGTAAAACAATCCCTTTCAGGGATTCAGGATAGGAGAATGAAAATTAACTCTGCTCTTCTCCAGATTTAATTCTCCTTACTTGTCCTCATTCCTCAAGTTATTTTCTCTTTTATGTCTCCAATGTGGATTCGCACCATAGTTTTGTTTTTCTCAAACTATCTGAATGGTAACAGAAGATAGAAGTAAACAAAGAAAACAATTAAGACAAATAGATGTGTTAAAAAGTGGAGGGATAGGAAAAGGAGATGGCAGAGAAGGTAAGGAGGATCATTGAATCCAGAAGGCAATAGGGGAATAGAAACAACTAGGACTGAGTAGGGATGGAAACCAAAGCTATTGTTTCTTCTGTTTTCCTTAGCTTCACATCTAACTCCGATTGAATGTCACAAAATGTCCACATTAGGGTGCTATGGGCAGGTAGGTGGTACTAATTGATGCAATCATACCATATTTTAAAAACTTACACTTGTGTGTGCACAAACACACACACACATACAGAATATCTCTGTGGGAGGAAATGGAGGAAACATGTGATTATTCAGTTACCCTGTGGGAAACTTTGGTCAATAGTTTATAAATTTATAAATTTCTGGACATATATTTTTAAAAATATGCTAAGATCACCCAAAGTGGGAGAACAGAGATGGAGTACTTTGAATAAAAGTAGTAGTAACCAAAAAAAATAAATAAATAAAGTAATAGTAACCAAAGAGAGAATATTGAAAGAGAGTAGAGCCAATAGGTGCGAAATATCTCTGCTATATCTAATATGGCATAAGGCACTGGGTATGTTTACAGTGTGGAAGAGAAAAGGACAAGATAGATGCATTCTTTGATTTTTGAGAAATTACACCTTGAAATACAATATATCTCACTACTAACAAATAGAGATACAAATTTGGAGGGAAGGACAGAAAAAAGAAATAAAAAGTTAATAGCATAACAAGAAAAAAAGTAATTCTTGAGTGGCTGAAAAAAGGAGAGAAAACACAATTTATTTCATGGGCAATGAAAAAGTATGATGACAGAAAAATGAAAGGAAATGTAATGTACATTCTTTTAAAAAAATACAACCAAAATATTTGGGTAAGTAAAGGAGTTCATTTGAGTATTCCAAAAGAGGAACTCCTTACTTTTCCGTGTAAATTGTTGATGGAAAAGTTTAATATTCTTGGTGTAGAATGACTGTAAGTATTTAAATAAGCAATAGATTACTTAGAGTAGAACTCTTTATCTCAGTGAAACCTAGCAACCATCATAAAATTTGGCACATAATTGATGATCAACAACTAAGTGATGAAATTATTCGATACATTAATGAATGAATAAAAGTAAAAAACATAGCACATTAGTGAAAGATTAGCCTGGTAATAGTAGGGAAATACAGAAGTGGGCTAGAATACAGGAGGCTTGCAGGAAGCCAACACAGGAAGTGAAATAGGAGGTAAATGTGGGCACAGGGAAGGAAGAAGAGGGCTCCGGGAGGAAATACAAGGGATCTATGGTACCTCCCTCCTAACATACACACACACACAGAACAGTGTAATAAAAGCCCATTTATCTATTTGGTAAATCCTTAATTCATTTATAAGGAATTTTGGCAAGTCTGATACCAGAAACATTAACATTTGCTCACACTGAGAAAACATGTAGGCACCCGTGGCCGCCTGAGATGCAGGACAGGACTTTGGTACAAATGTTGACCTAGGGTCTCAGTGTAAAGCACTTATATAAAATGACTGAGACTATACAAATGGATGCTATCTTCTCAAAAAGAGAGAACAGAGAACAAAGGACTGAGCCTTGGGATATACTTATGACCCAGTAAATGTACACTGATATGCACAAATAAGAACAATGGAAATCCTTTGTCACTGGACAAAAATAAGCTAGCATGGATTTACTGTTCGCTGAGTCTGATTGGTAGATAAGTGTTTTAAGAAGAAAACTATTTTAAAATTCATGCTGATGGTTAAAGGTCAATTATTCAGGGTAGCTAAGTCAGTTATTCATTTTATATTATAGAAGAGACATCTAACGGAACTATGAATGTTCACTTAGGGATTTCTTAATGGGGCCCAATTGTCTTCATTTAGCTGGACTGGTAAGGCATGTCTTTCTTTCCTCACATCTCTAAAGTAAATGCATTGACTACTTTTGCATAAGCACACACGCAACTGTAAGAAGGATGTTCCATTTTATTTTAGGGAAATAACTTTTTAAAACTTCCCAGATAACCAGGATTAATTTCTTTATTAACAGAATTTACCACCTATAATTCTTTAAACTGAAAATTCAGTGAAGACCAGCATCTGCAGTTAAGTTAAAGACTTCAAATTATAAACCAAAAGAAGCAATGACTATGTTGTTTTTATGATGTGATTTTTATGGGGGGGTGGCAGGTGGGCAGATTATGGGGTAAACTCTAAGGACCCAGGAATCTTTAAATTGAGGAAATATTTAAAAAAAGACAAAGATAATATTTAAAATTGGAGACAAATTTAGGGATGAAGAGTATCATACCAAGTATTTTGGAAACCTCACTTTTGCTTCTTAATCCCTTACTCCAAGTTTTCCTTTCTCGTGTATGACTACTGAGTACAGTGTCTGAGTTCTCTTCCTGGTACTCCACATTCAGGCACTTCATCAAGTGCATCAATTAAACAGAGCCCTCTGGGTGTATTAGGGGAACTACATAGGGAAAACATGCCAGAAGGTTTGGGATTGTTTCCTTCCTTCCACGTTACATTTAGCTGCCTAGTCTATTTAAATATAAGCCAGAAGTCAGTATATTATTATCAGTTCAGTATTATTTTCAGTTCATTTATGTGATTAATGTTAACCATTTGGAACACTTGTAAAAACCTTGAGTTTGGCTCTAACTGAAGTATTAAGGAAAAGAAAAAAAATAAAACATTCACAGCGTCCCCTGTCCCTCTTCCAAAGCAATGAGTGGTCTTGGATTTCAAGCTGCTGCAGGTTACCTAGGTTACATCTGGTGTCGAATGAGCATATCGGCACCAAGGATACCCTTTATTCCTCTTACCTGATTCACTACGAAATGTAGAGCTGTTTTCAGTGCAAAAAATAATTGTTTTCAGTAGATTCTTGTCCAATGTAAGACTTTACAATGAGAAGCAGGGCTGTTATGATGTCTGCAAACCTAGCAAGGCACATTTCTTCAACCAGAAGATCCAAAAACATAGACGTCATTGCTGTTATTAAAGTTTGGCTTGGGCAGAGTCTTCAAAATTCTTCCCTTTCAACAGCTGTTTGGAGGTTTGTTTAGGACTTCAATGGGCAGTCTCAGCACAGTTCCTCCTGGACAAGTGTCAGCATCGCCTCCAAATCTCTGTCATCCTTTGCCTTAATTGGCTCCATTAACAGGTGTTCTTGGGCCAAAAGATGAGGATTCAACTGATTCATCACTTCCTGAGGCCTAATGTCAAAGATAGCATTTGGAACACACTGGGGGTGAAGCAGAAGCTGAGAAATATTAAAAGATCTCTCAGTCCATTCTGTGTCAGTTGGTAAAGTGTAGTAATGGATGGATTGATTTGAATTTGAACTCTAGCCTGGAACCAATGCCCACATGAACATGGGATCTCAGTTTTCTTCAATAACCTTGTCTTCTATTGGGAGCACTGCCAAAGAATATATTACCAGTACTACTACTTCAAAAAGGAGACCTATTTTGTGCTTGAATTATATATCAAACATTATTTAGTTGGATTTTCATGAGATCATGTCACTGGTTTTATTTGTGTGTGAATACATTAACATTTAAGACTTAAACATCATGGCAAAATGTTGATAGAGACAGGGGTGGGGATGATGAGTCTCTGTAAATGGGCATGAGGGTTCTTATTGGAGGTATGACAATGTTCCAAAAGTGATTTAAGGTGATAGTTGCACCACTTAGTACATTTACCAAAATTAATTAAATTGTACGCTCAAATAGAGTAATTTTATGTTGTGAGAATGGGGGAAGGGGAGAGCAGAGAGAGAAAGAAGGAGAAAGCAGTGGGGAAAGGAAGAGCAGAGAGAGGAAAGGAGGAGGAAGGGGGTGGGGTCTTGGTGTGTGCCACACCTTTTGGGGGCAAGACACGCTTGTAAGAGGGACTTTACCTAACAAATGTAATCAGTGTAACTTGGTTTCTTGTACCCTCAATTAAAAAAAAAAAAAAAAGCTGCCTAAGGAAAAATATCTTAACAAAAGTCAGACCTTTTGAGCCTAACCCTGTGTGCTTGCATATATAGGGCAATGCAACAGGCTCTGTGAAAATATCGAGGATCTGGTTCCTTCCTTGTTTGCTACAGAATATTGGACAATCTATGCAAATTTCAGATCAGTAGTTGTTTCAACTCTTAAATGAAGTCATTGTACTAGTTATGTGTCTTGAAGGTCTTATATTAATTCCAAGCAGATCTAATTCTGAGATAGCTATGAACTGATAGCTAAAATGCCATAAATGGAGTTGAACAATTGCATATCAAAAATGATTGTTAAGGAAAGGAAAGGCATGAAAATACCTTTAGTTTATAAGTTTATAGTAGAACTATGAAGGTTTAATTTCTTTCTTATTTTATTTTGAAAATATTCTAAAATAAATGTGTATTAAAAGGGAAGTAAATTCTATTTTTAAAAATTATCTCTGTAAGGAGATTTGATGAAGACATTTTCAATATAAAATTCTAAAGGGGAAATGCTGGTATCCTGGGGACAGAATTGAGATTCTGATGGTAGCTTTCTTGCTTTGCTTCTGAAATAAAGGCTCACAGTTTGTGCAACTATTCAACTTTATGTCACAAAAAGACTAAGTTTTGTTTTGATATTTGTTTTTTTCAGTAGTTTCATGGGTGCCTCAATAATTTAAAACACCCAGAGGGTTGTCTTGGGATGTAGTTAGATTTGTAGTATTTCTACAGAGCACACCAATTTACAACTGCACAGCAAGATGACTATGATGGGGAAATTATAAGACTAGAATAAAAAGATAATCATTTTTAAATCCTCTTTAAATTATAAGCATTGTCTTTTTTAAACATTCTGAATATGAAATTGAACAGAGTTAGAGGAGAAATATGCAAAGAGAGGTAATTTTTCTCCAAACAAATTATGTTCAGATTAAGTTACTTTAAAAAAAAATTTATATTTATTCTCAACATATAAAGTAATGAGAGTAAACCATTTTCAGGTAAGGTTTAATTGAGATAAATTCAATTGACACCTCATATCTCAATTTCAAAATATGCCCATTGCCTATAGTGAGAAACATTCACACTCTGAGTTACATGTTAAATACTGTAGTGTCCACAGGATAGGAATAGGTATATAGCAAATAGGGAAACTTACAACAGAAAAGGAAGAAAAAAACACTCCGAGCCTCAGTGAAGGCAGCAAGAAAATTATGAATAAACTGATGTGATGTAAAGCATTAGGAACAAAAATTAGTATCTCAGACATGTTTGCCATATGAACGTGAATATTAGGATGGTGATAATTTTTCCTATTTCATTTATATTTTAGCCTAACAACTACTTTAAGAACATACCTCAGGTGTAGAATCACAATCAGATTATTAACTGATTCTCAATGTAGTATATGTAAATGCAGTTAACACATGACATCCTTGATAGTTACTTCTGCTGTACGGATTAACTACATGAGTTATTCATAAAGTCATTAAATCCAGAAAGACTTTGTGGTTCTTTGCCCAATCTCCCACCAAAAGAAAAGCTCCATGATTCTAAAAATTGATATATAGACCTTGCTCAAATAGCTTCAGAGTGAATGTACTCACCAACTCTGAGGAGGTCAGGATCATTTTTTTTATTTCTCTATTTCTCAAGAGACTATTCTTCCCATCAAAAGTGTAATATATTCTGTTAAAAGGAAATGTTTTTCTTTTTTTTTTTTTTTTTTTTTTCGCAAAATGGTAGATCCTTGAATATTTAAAGGTAGTTACTATTTCCCAGGCTATATATTTTGAGAATAACTCACCTTTTCTCATAAGTTACATTTTTAAATTAAATTATAGCATCTTTATGAAAATTATA
The DNA here is from genome assembly GCA_963574575.1 of Galagoides demidoff. Taxonomy (NCBI): domain Eukaryota; kingdom Metazoa; phylum Chordata; class Mammalia; order Primates; family Galagidae; genus Galagoides; species Galagoides demidoff. The sequence continues at coordinate 24,976 of CAUYQV010014210.1, forward strand.
TTTTATGGTTGTTAATATGTGAATGAGTGGCATTGCCAATGTGTTTTTATAGATAAACAAACAAACAGAAAACCTTTCTTTGACATTGTGTCCTTGATAATTCTGGCAAAAAGGTAGGCCACATAAAAATTGTGGAAAGGTGAATGGATTTTACAAAGAAGAATGAAACATCTGGAAAGCATGATTGCTATTCCTAACCCTAAAGAGGCAAGATTAGGGAGCAATCATTAGCAATCATTCCCCCATTTCTCTGGGGGAAAAAACATCTCAGAAAGTGCTTTGCCCTTCAGACTGAGAAGACAGTCAAATTTCAACCTGTGTGAAGGGATCAGACATGTATGAGACCCGAAGTCACTCTGTTCCTGTCTCCAATGATGTGTCATTGTTCAAACTCAACCAGAGACCTAAAGGCAAGAGAACCCATTAATGTCAACCTCCAAATGTTCAGAGCAGGTTGGAGATCTCAACTATTTAATGTATTTCTTACTTTATTAACTCAGAGATTTCATTTTATCCTACAACATTCTTCACGTGTCTCCTTATAAAAACAGTCTATAATTTTAATTCCTAATAGAAAATTTTTCTATTATTTTGAAATTAAAATTATCATCAGGACCTTTTCATTTAATTTCAGCTCACAAGGAAACAAAAAAAATCTAATGTAAAATATCTATAGAAGTTTAAATTTTTCAAATAACTTTTAGCCACTTTATCCTAACTAGATACTCATAATAACTTGATCAATAGGGGTGTAAAGTATCAATGTCATGGCTTAGAAATGAGAAGGTTGAGATTAAGTTGAAATTAACTAACTCACAGTAAAGTTTTGTTTTTTTTCACTTTTAAAAAATCTTATAGAAAAATACTACACAGGATGCCAAAGAATGTATACACAGTTTAAGGAAGGAAAACACTGTATTAAAATTATAATACTCAAGTCACACTTAACTTTCTCCATTATAAGAAGTGCTCAAATTTTATGCATTCATCTTTTGTTATTGGTAGATATTGAATGTTACAATTTTAATACCATTATTTTCCATTCTTAAATAGTGTATATGTTTTTTCCAGCCTCTGTAAATAGAACAAGGCTGTAAGTGCCTATATATGTATACTCAGAGAAGCAAAATATAGACCATGGTTATTTAATCTATTTTACATTACCTCATCTCATATACTCAAGCTTCTGCTCATACCTATAAGTTGCATATAAGAATGTCTACATACAAGGCTGCAGGTGTGCTAATGTGATAGACCCAAGAGAAGCCAAGTGAGAATGTCTGAACAGATGTAACATACTAGGCATTAGGGTAAGCATTTTTATATACATCACCTCTGTATATCATGTAACAAACATGATGTTTACATTCAGAGGACATGTAATATAATGGAAAACAGACAGTATCTTATAGGAATGAAAAGACTGGACCAAGGAACTCCTTGACAACTTCAACAAGAGGGGAACATGATCTGGGCCTTGGAGAATGTTGAAACATACACAGAAGGTGAGGCCTGTGGACTTATCATATATAAAGAGCATTTCCTGTGCAAGGTCAGAGAAAAAGCAGATCTTAGAGGAGCAAGTAAAGGAAGATTTTGGAGCTAGAAGTGTAGTCAAGGGAATCCTTGGAAATAAGATTACAATGTTATAGTAAATTTAGGCTATTAAATGCTATAGATGTTAGTTAGAAAATTTTGACATTTATTTTGTAGACATTAAAGACACTGAATGAAGGCTTTTGAGCAGTGATATGATTACACACAAGTTCAAAGTCTTTTATTCTGGAAGAATATGGAAATAGGTAACCCTGTTCAGCACCTACAATTGTATTAGAAATTCTTAGATATCACCCCAAGGTCCACTTTAGTCTTTCCTATATTCTCTTTATTGCCATGTAGTCTCATCTGATCTGATGCTTTGTTCACCAGACACATGACAGTGGTGTTTTTATTTACATCCATTCCAAGCTGGAGGCCTAAATGGCCAACTATCTAGTCAACATCCACTTTGATTTTTCACATTCATTTCAATTAAATATGTCCAAATAAGTCACTATATACATAAAATATGGTCCCCTTTGAGATAGGTCCCTTTTCTCTACACCAACGAGATTCTAGAAACCCAGGAATCTTTCTAGATACTCCCCCCTGGCTAGCCAGTTGCATTCAGCTCATCACTAAGTGGGCTTACTCATGGAAGCCTTGGTAGTCCCACTCTTTACTTTCTCTGTGACCCACAATATATTCTCTGGCAGTCTTTGAGTGGTTTCTAACCCCATGTTTGGGGGATTTCATTGTCCGTCATGTACTTCACATTCTCACTGATACAAAAACAGAAAAGACAACAATATGTGAAAATAATTTACATAAAAGAGTTACTTTTTGTTTTAGAAAATAATGACATATATTTCAACTCTCTTATAAGAGTATGATGATTCACCTACTGAGGCAGAAGTTTTTACAGTATCAAAAAGTTCATAGAGAATTCTAAATAATCTTCTAGAGACATAAAAGTAATAAATTACAAAAAAAAAATTCTTCCTTTGTTTCTACAGTGCCAAATGATATCATACGTATTGTGGGAAAAAGTTCTTTAAAATCTCACTAGCCGCTATTAATATCTTGAAACTAGATTTTATCACAAAAACTATCTTCACAAAAACATAGTGAAGGCTCGGCGCCTGTGGCTCAGTCGGCTAAGGCGCCAGCCACGTACACCTAAGGTGGCAGGTTCGAATCCCCAGCCCAGGCCTACCAAACAACAATGATGGCTGCAACCAAAAAATGGCCGGGCGTTGTGGCGGGTGCCTGTGGTCCCAGCTACTTGGGAGGTGGAGGCAGGAGACTCGCTTGAGCCTAGGAGTTGGAGGTTGCTATGAGCTGTGATGCCATGGC
>CAUYQV010014211.1:0-36532 GCA_963574575.1 Galagoides demidoff
GCACCTGTGGTCCCAGCTACTTGGGAGGCGGAGGCAGGAAACTCGCTTGAGCCCAGGAGTTGGAGGTTGCTATGAGCTGTGATGCCATGGCACTCTACCCAGGGGGATAGCTTGAGGCTCCGTCTCAAAAAAAAAAAAAAATCTTTAATAAGAACAGGTAAGTATTCTTTTTCAGTGACAATGAGAACTTAGTATAGATTGAAAGTTCAGTAGGGACTAGTCATTTAAAAGCTCAAGCTATCTTTTTTTTTTCTTTTAGAGACAGAGTTTCATTTTGTTGCCCTCGGTAGAGTGCTGGTGTGTCACACAGCTCACAGCAATCTCCAACTCCTGTGCTTAGGCCTCAGCCTCCCAAGTAGCTAGGACCACAGGCACCTGTCACAACGCCCGGCTAAAAGCTCAAGCTTTCTTAAGACAGAAAAATTATTTCCCTTCTGGTTCAAACCTTAATACCAGACTTCCCATTTCTAAAATGCAATGCTATAAGCTGAGCTAAGAAACTTGGAGTCACCTTTAACTCTTTTACCCACCAAACTCTTTACTTACTGCCAAGCTCCAACTTCATGTATTTTTCTCTCTGTCAAGTCCTGTCATGTTTCTTTTAGTTTCATAATGTTCTTTCAAAGCTAGTCCTTCACTTTTCAATTCCTGAACACTATTTAGTTCAAGTTCTCCATGCTTTACTAAACTTTCTCACTACTTACTAAGTTTATCTTCAAGCACTGTGGAAAGGAATAGGAAAAAAAAAAAGAGTCTAACATTTACTGAATTGCTATTGTATGCCAAATAATATTCTTTCAGTCTTCTACCCCTGGAAGGTAAGTGGAATGTCCCATATTTTGAAGACCAGGATATAGTCTTCAAATTAAAATACCTTGCCACAAGTGTTATTTGATAGAGCCAGATCTTCAACTTTGGTTTATCTCAACTCTTTCCCTTACATATGCATAGCTTCTCTACACACTGGGAATGATAAATGAACAAGACAATTATGAATACTGAGCAATGTATAATTTTGTAGAAATGATATGCAAAGGAAGACAAAAATGTGTTAAGTGATGAAACACAGAAGTTACCTACATATACTGTTTTCTTGCTGAGGGGTTTGGAAAAGGCTCTGTGGAGAATGGATTTTTTTTTTCTTTTGAGACAGACTTTCATTATGTCACCCTTGGTAGAGTGCCATGGCATCATAGCTCACAGCAACCTCAAACTCTTGAGTTTAAGCGATTCTCTCACCTCAGCCTCCCAAGTAGTTGGGACTATAGGTGCCTGCCACAATGCCCGGCTATTTTTTTCCTGGTGTAGCTGTCATTGTTGTTCGGCAAGCCTGGGCTGGGTTTGAACCCACCAGGTCCGATATTATGTGGCTGGTGCCCTAGCCACTGAACCACAGACGCTGAGCCAGAACGGATTTTGAATTGACCGTTAAGAAATGGGTAAAATTTAGACAAACAACAAAACCAGGTCGAAGAAAAGGCATTCTAGGGGAGGAGAAGGCATATAAAAGGCATTCCTTCAGCTTTTATTGAAGGATATTTTTTAAAAAAGCATTCCTGCCTTTTTTGTCTTTAGATAAAACAAGATATGAATAAAAGTAGTAAAAGACAATAGTAAAGGCAGAATGGACCAAATCATAATAGGCTTTATTTAGCATTTGTATTTATTTCTTAAGTCAACAGGGCAAGAAAAGAGACTTAAAATGAGGAAATTTTTAAGAAGCTATTGTAAGCAAGAGAGTACTGGGCTGCATCAGAGGGTAGAGGAAACAGAAAGGGAATATGAGAGACATTCTAAAGATTAAATCAAAGGAATTTGTGATAGGTGGGAAAATAGGTAGAAGGAAGAGAGGAGAAACATGTAATTCTAAGGCTTTCATCCTGGGTAACGTTATCTTTGTCAGGAAGAGTAACAGAGATGAAGGAGAGTTATTGTTGTTATTCCCCAGAAGGAAGGAGGTAGGGAGTGGAGTGGAGAAGCAGTAAGTGTTCAAAAAGATGGTGCATTTGATTTTGGAATAAACTCAGATTCTATCAAATTCACAATCTTCTACATCTGTCTTTTCCTTCCTATTCTTCTATGTTCAAGCCCTCTATGTGAAACTGTTTATTATTATTATTATTTTTTCTGAGACAGAGTCTCACTCTGTTACCCTGAGTAGAGTGCTGTGGCATCATTATAGCTCATAGCAACCTAAATCAAGCCTCAGCCTCCCCAGTAGCTGGGACTACAGGTACCCACCATGGTACTTGGATAGTTTTTCTATTTTTTTTTTTTTTCCTTAGTACAGACAGGCTCTGGCTCTTGCTTAGGCTGATCTCAAGCTCCTGAGTTCAAGCAATCCACCCTCATTGGCCTCCTAGAGTGCTAGGATTACAGTCATGAGCCACTGCACCCGGTTGTCTATGTGAAACTGTGCTTAAATAATTTATAAATGTTCTATGTACCTTGAAATTTCTTACAAATTAAAATAGTTGGGAATTTGAACAACTGTTTACTTATCAAACTTCAGTCCACACTGTTGGCAACAGGAATTGTTACAGAAAAGAAAGGCGGCGGTGGTGAACTCTAGGTATTTGAAGAAATCTTTTCTCAGAAAATTTTGACATTACCTCTATCCATTTGCATAATAGTTACTACTTAATACAAAGGTTGTAGCATTATACTTTGAAAAATACAGACTGTGATTATTACTGAATACTGTAAAATTATCTCTTCTTTTGATCTGTATATGATTTCTATTCTTACCATTTAGCATTTTTTTTTAAAGCTATCACATTACTGGTTTCTATTGACAGCTGTAATTAAAATTCTTTTTTTTTTGAGACAGAGTCTTATTACGTCACCTTTAGTAGAGTGACGTGGCATCACAGCTCATAGCAACCTCCAACTCTTGGGCTTACGCAATTCTCTTGCCATAGCCTCCCAAACAGTTGGGACTACAGGAACCCGCCACAATGCCCATCTATTTTTCTGCTGCAGTTGTCATTGTTGCCTTGCTGGCCTGGGCTGAGTTCGAACCTGCCACCCTCGGTGTATGTGCCTGGCACTGTAACCACTGTGCTATAGGTGCTGAAACAATTATTAAAATTCTTTTTTTTTTTTTTTTTTGAGATGGAGCCTCAAGCTATCCCCCTAGGTAGAGTGCCATGGCATCACAGCTCACAGCAACCTCCAACTCCTGGGCTCAAGTGAGTCTCCTGCCTCCGCCTCCTAAGTAGCTGGGACCACAGGCGCCCGCCACAACGCCTGGCCATTTTTTGGTTGCAGCCATCGTTGTTTGGCGGGCCTGGGCTGGGGATTTGAACCCGCCACCTTAGGTGCATGTGGCTGGCGCCCTAGCTGATTGAGCCACAGGCGCCGAGCCGATTAAAATTCTTAAAGTAGCCTATCTTTTCCCACATTAGCTATTTTCTTTCATCTGGTAATTATTTTGACTTTTTCTTTTTCTTGATGCAGAAATGAATACTTCATTTTATTTCAGGTTTAGGCCACCATTCCCACATAGGAGATCTTTTCTTATTTGTGACAATCTCACTTTGTGGCCCTTGGTAGAGTGCTGTAGCATCATAGCTCATAGCAACTTCACACTCTTGGGCTCAAGCGATTCTCTCGCCTTAGCCTCCATAGTAGCTGGGACTACAGGCGCCCCCCCAACAATGCCCAGCTATTTTTAGAGAAGAGGTCTTACTCTAACTCAGTCTGGACACTGAACTCAGGAGCTCAGGCGATCGGCCCACCTTGGCCTCCCAGAGTGCTGGGATTATAGGAGTGAGCAACTGGGCCTGACTTCTAGGAGGATCTTTTAAAATTCAAATTGTTTTAATCTTAACATTTTGCCATGGCTCCCACAGTTTTTTATGTAGTCAGTCCATGTTTTTACTCGTCCATATCATTGGTGAAAAATGCTGAGCAGGACAAAGGCAAGAATATATCCATGGCATGCTATAAAGAGTTTACTCTCTTCTTGCATATAGGATTTATTTATTATCAACCTATGGGTTTATGAGTTTATTCAAAATTCAAATTCTGCATCTTTTTAAACACTGTGCTTCTCCACTACATCTCTTTCTTATGATTATTTAGAGGGATTGGTTTTTTTTTTTGGGGGGGCAGTTTTTGGCCAGGGCTGGGTTTGAACCAACCACCTCCGGCATATGGGGCCAGTGCCCTACTCCTTTGAGCCACAGGTACCACCCAGAGGGACTATTTTTATGAAAGCTGAAAGATGGACATGATCCTTATTTTTTCTAATTTTGAATTAAGATTTCAGTGTGTTTATGTCTGCTATAATCTGATATACTTTAATAGCCCTAGAATTAAAAAGTGTCAAGGAATAACAATAGGGATAATAGGGATCAACAATAATAATAGGGATCCTAGCTATTTACAGGTTAGTATTAGGTCCTAAGCAAGGAATAAGTCTGTTTTAACTGAAACTCATCTGGGGTACTGCTTTATATGTACTTTCTAAATTAAAAAAAGAATCTAGCAAAATTCTGAAAATTTGATGTTGCTATTGAATAAGAAAGAACATAAAATGTTTCATTTTACAGAAATGAAACTATGTAGGTTGTCATTCAATAGCTATGCAAAGTTTGGTCTTTTTTATTTCAGTAAAAATATGTAAAACTGTTGTGAAATTTAAAGTAACAGAAAGTATATATCAACTAGTATGTTCAATATAAAACACACAAGTAATATGAATTGCTAATTCCAAACTGCCTAAGAAAGCTTCATAGTTTGATAAAATACTAAGAATCATTCTACTTTTCTAATTCTTGATTTACCAATCTGTTCCATTCAACCACACATATAGGAACTACAAAAACTGAATTTAACTTTTGCATTGTATGAAATGTATTTAAGAAGTCTTACATTTGGTGAATAAATCAACTGAATTTGAGTAAAAAAATCTAGTAATTTTTGTGCTTCACAGCACATGATTTGTGTTGTGACATGGCATTTGACATGATACAGCATGGACTTTTAGATATTAGAGATTTTAATCTTTAAAGACATTTTTTTGGGCAACATTAGGATGTTAATTTGGTTATGTTTTAGGTATAGTAGCTAAGTAGCAGACTTCTTCTTCCCCTCTAATATATACACCAAATTAATGACATGGTCTTATATTTTTCAACTTAAGGAATGCTAAAAGATATTGCTTCAATATTTATACCTTCTTTCTCTTAGCAATGTTATGTCCATCTTCAGTGTATTTTATTATTCAAAAGTATCATGTTTTGATATAATAGTAAAGAGTTTTTTTTTTTTTTATAAAGACAAGAGTCTTATTAACACCCTTGGTAGAGTGCTGGAATGTCACACAGCTCACAGCAACCTCCATCTCCTGGGCTTAGGCAATTCTCACCTCAGCCTCCTGAGTAGCTGGGGCTACAGGCACTCGCCACAACGCCCAACTATTTTTTTGTTGCAATTTGGCCAGTGCTGGGTTTGAACATGCCACCCTTAGTATATGGGGCCGGTGCTCTACTCACTGAGCCACAGGTGCCACCCCTAACAAAAGATAATATTTCTTTCTTATCTGTAATCCTTTTCTTTTTCTTGCCTGAATGTAGTGGCTAAGACCTCTAGTACAATATTTAATAGAAGGGGTGAGAATAGACATCCCTGATTGTTTCTGCTCTTAGGGTGTTTTGTAATCTTAGTTTAATCTGTAGACTAAGCAGAGCACAGCATTAGCTAACAGATTTTGTTCTCTCTCTCTCTGCCAAAGCAGTTTGAGTGCCTTTTCCCCCAAAGGTCAACCCCCACTTAGGGTGTTTTCAGAGAACTAATTGCACTAGAAATGCAGCCCTGTGCATTCATGCAGCATCATGAATACTCTTTACTATAATGCTAGTTATCAACCTTGCCTTTTCAGGAAATGAGATTAGATCTGATCTAGAGTTTGCTGCGTTCTAGCTATTTCATACTAAAACCACAATCATAACTATGGCATATTTCCAATGACAAAATACATATGAATTAACAAAACCACTGATCGGAAGGACTAGTTGTTTAATATAAAGTTTATCTTTTTATTTAAAATAAGTCTTTGAATGTCAATAATCATTAAGTATTCTATTGCTAGTTGGCTCAGGAATCATGGTGGTGAAGTTACTTTTACTTGGATGGATCAGAAAGCCATCAGATGCATTCCATTCCTTCCAATGTGTTGGTAAGTGTGAACAAGTCTATAGGATGGGGGCCACGAGGGATAGCAATGCTGTGTCCTATCATATATGTGAATATAATAGGGGTAATCCTTAGTCATTTTAACATGTTTAGTCAATATTTTCACTTATTGACACCTAATAAAGGCAGATCTAAAACTAATGAATAATCTTTAATGTCTCTCTAGACATCCTCCTCCTCTGCTGCCAAAATTAGATTTACAACATAATGTACTCAGGTGTGTCTGCAGCAAACATGTCCATGGACAGAGCACTTAATTATATAAAACAATGAATACTGATAAGTCATAGTCTTGTTAATCCATATGTACAACTGCCTTTTCCCCAATTACTTTTTTTCCTCCATTTACCAAACCCTTTAAAAGGGCTGGCCCAATTCACCTGTGTATTTTTAGTACTAAGTATAGTATCTAGTACATAACAGGAACTCAGTAAATACTTCCTGAATAAACCTAAGAAGGGTTTAGTTACACTTTCTTATGTCATTTGACTTGAATTTCTGCATTTAGGCAATTGCTACTTAAATAGGTTAATGAATCAGTAAGTAGCCAGCAATGTCCTTTATTCCAAACCTGAGTCAATTTTTTTTTCTTAAAAAGGAGATGTAATTAAGAATTTTTGTTTGTTGTGGTTTTGTTTTTACGATGATCACTCAGGAATATCATTACTTGGTAAAACTTTGTCAAAAATATTTGAGAAACTTCAATGAATAAATGATATTGGAATCTTGACACCATGACCATAAATTCCAAGTAGTATCTAAGTTTGGTCACATGGTACTTCTTTGAGTTTTTGGAATTGAATTTAATATCTCAATTTCCTATTTGTAGCCTTATACTTTCTGTATCTTCCTTGCTTGCCAATTCTTAATCCTTACTGACATCTGCTCATTATCAATCCCGATACAAAGATGTTTCTCATCTGTGTATGTGTTGGACAAGCCTGTTATGCTGCCTCCCTTTAGGAGTTATTCTTTTTAACAAAAAGATAATAAATTATTAACAGATCTAAGGCCATGTAAGACAAGAGTTAAACCCCACCTGCAGGCCATGAATTTGCGTAACAGATCACTTGAGTCCTTACTTGAGTCTGGCATATAGGTATATGTCCAGTGTCTTGTCTCTTTGGGTAACAGACTTCCTCATCAAGGCTTTAGACAAAACTTTATTTCTCTAAGCGATTATAAACCAAAGAATCTCTGAACCCATCTATAACCTGAAAGTCCTTGCTTTAAGATGTCCCACCTTTTGGGGCTAAACCAATGTATACCTTCCATGTATTATGATTTTATATGTAATTCCTATCTCCATGAATGTATAAAACCAAACTATAACCCAGCTACCTTAGGCACATTTTCTTAGGACCTCTTGATGCCATGTGCTCTAGGATGCAGGTCACACAGTAGGTTCAGAATAAACCTTCACAAAGTATTGAGTTTGGTATTTTTCTGTTAATGTACAGATAAAGGTGAAAATGAGTTTGCAGATGCTCCTCAAATAAGTTTTAATGATCCTATGCGAATTCTGAAAGTGAGAGTAAAATTGGAATAACCGGAAGCATGCCATTCTTTGACACCTTTTGGAGGAATCTCCTAACAAGACCTTAAAAAAAAAGATAATGGCTAAGTACCAAGCAACATTTAAAAAAATCTTGTTTGGTTCGGTGGCCGTAGCTCAGTGAGTAGGGCACCAGCCACACACACCAAAGGTGGCAGGTTTGAGCCCAGCCCTGTTAGACAATGACAACTGCAACCAAAAAAATGGCTGGGTGTTGTGGTGGGCACCTGTGGTCCCAGCTACTTGAGAGGCTGAGGCAAGAGAATCGCTTGAGCCCAAGAGTTTGAGGTTGTTGTGAGCTGTGATGCCCTCTACTGAGGGCAACACGGTGAGACTCTGTCTCAAAAAAATAAATAAAAAAAATTTAATAAAATCTTATTTATACAGAATCATAACTGGCACTATTTAAGATCTTTATAAATATCTAAAACAAAACTATATAATCCTAGTAGTGTTTTAAATAGTGTGATATATCAAATATTTACCATTTGTCAAGGGGCAGTTAAATGAACTGTTAGAGGAGGATATTTACCTGAAATAAAGTGATGAGGTAATTTTTTTTCCAGACAGGGTCTCATTCTATTGCCCAGGCTGGAGTGCAGTGGCATCATAGCTCACTACAGCCTCTAACACCTGGACTCAAGTGATCCTCCTGCCTCTCAGTCTCCCAAATAGCTGGGACTACAGGTGTGTGCTAATACACATGGCTTATCTTGTGTGTAAATGACGGGTCTCCTTATATTGCCCAGATTTGTCTTGGCCTCAAGTGATCCTATCATCTCATCTTCTCAAAGTGCTAGGATGCCAGGCATGAGGCACAGTGCCTGGCCATAACAGGTAATATTTTTTTTAGGTAGCAATTGTTAAATGTATTGTTTTTCAAATCCTAGTGAACAGCCTCTACTCTAATAGAGACTTCATTACTCTTTGACATTATCTCATGGCCATTACAGGTCAAACTTTCATGTTTTACGAATTACTGTTCTGATACATAGCTATGCCATGGAAAAAATACCAATACAGAACTGCTCAATCAGTTCACAATTCTAAAGCTATTAAGGACCTTGGAGTTTGATTAGTGTGGGGTCCCTTAACCTCAACACTACTGCCATTTTGGGTAAGATGATCCCTTGTTGGGTGGGGCTGTCCTGTGCATTCTGGGATAGATGTGATGTCTCTAGTCTACATCAAAAATGTGTCAATGGCACCAGCACTTGATCACCATGTTCCTCCTAGATCTGGAATATAATCCTAAATATCAAAATCCCTCTAGTCTAAAATAAAATCCCTGAAATCATAGAGAAGATAGTTGTATCATGTAAAGCCATCTTTTTACATTTTTCAAATTTTCTTTTTAATTTCATCACTTAAAATTATCAGTATTAGTTTTCCACAATTTGTTATACTATGTATTTCATTTTCTCATCATTTATAAACAGTATCAATTGTGAAGACTATAGAGTTCTAATTTATTTTATGCATTATCACAACACCGACTTTGTGTCAGCACTGTGCATGTACCTACAAATGTTAAAACTTCCTCAGTAAAATGAAGAGATGTCCTTTTCATACATGTGCAATCGTGAAAGATAAAATTTCTCAAGATCTAGCTTTTATGGGTGACTGCATACAGGATGGTGACATGTCATCAAAAGACTTAGGTTATTTGTCATGGTATTTTAAAAATTTTTTAGAGTAGGCATCTTGCTCTGTTGTCTAGGCTGGAGTACAGTGGTATGATCACAAACCACTGCAACCTCAAATTCCTGGGCTGTCATGGTTATTTCAGGTAACCACACTTATAAAACACAACAATTACCAACCATAATGATATGCATTTATACATTTCCCTATTTGTTGTATTATTTATGAATATGGTTCATCTGATCATAACTATTATACCTAAGCAACTGTTGTTAGTATACCTGTTTGTCTGCAAAAATCTTATCATTGCCTGTTTTATTGTGTAAAATGGCCTATGAAATGTTCTGTTGCATGTTTCTCAAATAAATCCATTTATGAAGATGTAAATATTTAAAAAATATTTTTCAAATTACTTCTTCCAGGTTGGCCAGGCAGTGGCTCACACCCATAATCCTAGCACTCCAGGAAGCCAAAGGAGGTGGATTGCTTGAGCTCAGGAGTTTGAAATCAGCCTGAATGAGAGTGAGACCCCCTCTCTATTAAAGATAGAAAAATTAGTTGGGCATCGTGGTGGACACCTATAGTCCCAGCTACTTTTAGAGGCTGAGGCAAAAGGACCAATGAGGTTGCTGTGAGCTATGATGCCATGACACTCTACCTAGGACATCATAATGCAATGTCTGCAAAAAAATTACTTCTTCCAGAATTATATTTTCAAGACAGACTACCTGGGATTGGGATTTTGATCTTTCAGAACTTCAACAGTCAGGATTATAGCATTTGGGATTTTGTCTTTTGGAATTATGACTGGCTCCCATCCCTCCCTGCCAAGTGGTGATAACCAAAAATGTTTCAACATTGCCAAATGTCCTCTGGAGGAGCAAAAACCACCCATAGTGTCCTCTAGGATACTCCGAGGTTCCCACCACAGAGATGACAAAGCTCAATAGGAAGTTTGGGACTTAGGGTCATACAGCTAGTGGAGAAACTAACACTACAACCTGTTTCTGGTCCAGTATTCTCATTTCTATACCTTAAAAAGTGGTATAGAAAGGTTACTGCTAGCATTACGTGAACTGACGTCATTTAAAGTCTTCTGCACAGTCAAAACAAATGCTGCGTCTGGCAAAAAACCTCTTCCATGAAAAGCTGTTGCAAAATCTTCCTGTGATCTGACCATAGAAGCCAAATTGAATTGCAGTCTTGATACTTATAAACCACTCCACTTATTTGTTGGTGACAGATAGGAAGTTGGTTATAAAAGCAAAATAACCCAGGAGATTTTACTTTGTAAATCTCAGAACAATGATATTAAACCCAGATGGTAAATCTAGTCTTTCAAAGACTGTTTTCACCAAGAGATTTAACAGAACCAATTCATTGGTTGCAATGAATTACTAATTTCCATTTTTTTTTTTTTTTTTGGAGAGTCTCTTATGTTGCCCTCAGTAGACTGCCATGGTGTCACAGCTCACAACAACCTCAAACTCCTGGGCTTAAGGATTCTCTTGCCTCAGTCTCCCAAGTAGCTAGGGACTGTAGGTGCCTGCCCCAAGACCCCGCTGTTTTGGTTGCAGTTGTTGTTTGGCAGGTCCAAGCCAGGTTCAAACCCGCCAGCCCCAGTGTATGTGGCCAGTGCCCTTGCACCAAGCCACTGAGCTACAGACGCTGCTGAGCCTTTCTAATTTCTATTTTTAATGAACAGAACATATACTAAGTACCTACAAAAATGTTTTAAGAAATTTACACTATTTGACTCCTTTGCCACTTCTCCAAAGTGACATGTGTGAAATATTATAGAATAACACACAGAATACAATATATCACAAAAAAGGATGAAAAAGAAATTAGTCCTGTGAGGGTATTTATGGGTGTTTCTCCTGGAAAAAGGAATCTAAATTATTCTACAATATTCTGGCTTCTACCACCCTTCACTCTGAAGATAAAAAGTAACAAGGCAACACAGCAAATACTGAAAAAAATGAAACTGAATATAGCTTAATGTTTTACTTAGATCTTTGCAGTGGGATCAAGCATTAACATCTAAAATAATTTGCAAACTGCTTTAAACTCACTGCAGTTTGTTTATTGCAGGCTGTTTGCAGATATACAGGACTGGTAAGAACTCTTAAACTAAGATGGTCAAGAAAGATTGATAGCTTTTTGTGTTTGGGGAAATGTGTTGGTGAGAACTGTAAAAACTTCCCAAAGCCCTGTAGAAGAGACACTTAACCAAAATTTAACTTGGCCCCAGCAGCCTAAGGCCAGGTCTCTGAAGAGACTGCCCCCACTTTGGAGTTCTGTTTGGAAATAAACTGAACCAACGCGACCATCTCGTGTCGTATAGCCAACACGAAATGACCCCAACCCTTATCTACTTTTTTTTTTTTTTTAACGAATTTACTAAAAAGGGCTCACAATCGTGAATCCTTCTCTGTCCCTGTGAGATGTGTTAAGTATCTCCTGCAACTCAGGAGTGTCTTTCTCACGGACCTTAACACCATTCCACTGACATGTGAGTAGGAAGGGTAGAGCCTCTGGGAGGAGAGTATCTCAACTCAGGTAATTCCCAGCTAGCAGACACTGTGGGCTTTACGCGGACCAATCCTTTCTAATTTTTCACCTCCCTGACTCTACTTGAACCCCGCCTTCCCCCTTCTGTCCCTCAAAGCGCCCAGTCACCTCTGTGCAAATCCGAATGGAGCTCAGCTCTTTATCCTACTATCAGTAGTTACGGAATAAAATCTCTTCTCACCGCTCTAATGTCCGGCTTTATCTTTGACATTGGTGGATACGCATTAAAACTCAGACCACTCTTAACATGGGCCTATTATCTCAGAGGCTAGTCTAATAGGGCCCTGTCCTCAAAAGTCTAGGAAAACTCTCCAAAGTGATCCCCACGAACCTCACCCCCTCTTATCTTCCGAGGGCCCCTGCAACTTTTCAAGTTCCTCCGCTATTTCCTACTCTCTCCCCACTTCCTAACTCCACCTCTCCCTAACTACAGGACTGAGTAGTCTCTACTTTTCAGGATGTCGAATTTCACCAAACGGAAGTTTGCTCTCTTCTACGTCTTAGGACTTTTTCCTCTATCTCTGTCCCCTCAATCTTGGCGTTTCCTCATCAACCTCCTCCCTTCCCTTTCCGTGACGCTCCAGGTCCACAGCCGTCTGCCTGGTCGCCTCCATTTTCCCACTCAGCCCTCAGCTTCCTCGGCAGTCTGAGCCGTCCCTTCCCTCCACGCTCCACTCGGGAGCCCTGGCGCCCCTTCCCGGGGGCGCGCGGCGGGATTCCGGCCGCGCCCTGTCGGCCATTTCGCTCGCTCAGGGCGCGCCCGGCGGGATGGGCCTTTCCTGGGCCGCGGAGTTGAGGGGCTGAAGACCGGGCCGCCCCCGCCGCCGGGGCGGGAACTCACCTTCTCTGAGGCAGGGGCGGGCGTCTACAACTACTGTTCCCCTCCCCGCCAACGCCGCCGGCCGGGAGATAGGCCGCGGTGGAGGTGGCGGAGAGGCAGGAACAACCGCTGCCGCCGCCGCCGCCTCCGCCACCGAGCAGGCGGGGTGGGAGGAGGAGGCGGAGACCCGGCTTCCTGAGGGGAAGTCGCCGCTACTGCCGGCGAATGACTGGACGGCGCAGACGCCATGGAGGCGAGGCGCGCTACTGCGCTTGCGCCGGGAGCCGCGGTCCCAGGAAGCCCCCCTAAACCCGCCTTACTGTTTGCTCCGCCCACCGCGGCTCGCTGCGGCTGGCTGGGCTCTTAGCTGGTGCAGTGGGGTCTTTCGATTCTTGCGGCTTCGCGCTCTTGGTGGGGAGAAAGAAGGGCGCTAGGGCAGCTTGCCTTGGGAGAATGAATCTAAAACCAACTGAGAAGAGTCTGGCAGTCTACAGATCCACTTCTAAAGAATCTCAAAAATACGTTCGTTAACTCGTGCCTTTCTTTTCTTCGTTACGTCCTTTAATACACAAGACTAGATTGAGCACAATCCTTGGTTGCCGTGATTGGTCTATAAACCGCCTGTTTCTCCCTCGCCCTCTTTCGCTATATGCGTCTATATAAATATTATACACACAGATAAGTACTTATAAATACACAAATCTCATCATTTCAAGTCATGTTTCCTAAAGAAATCGCTACCCTGGTTTGTATTCATATTTCCCTTTTCTCTACATTATAATATATACATGTGGCCGAACCATATTCAGATTGTTTTTAAAATCTGCAAGATTAATCTTTAAGCAGTATTCTTGAAGTCTTGAGCAAATGGTCCCAAAGTAGTTGGTTTTGTACATGTTTGAGACAGGAATTGCATGTAAAGTCAATACACAGCGAAAACTTGTGGTAATGTAAATTAAGAACAATTTCAACAAACATTCAAACAGTTGTTGCTGTTAGAATAGCTTTCAAACTTGAGACATAAAAGTGCTGGTGCCAGAAGTAAAAAAAAAAAAAAAAAAAAAGGTGCAAAACTGCTTCTGTAAGCCCCCACAAAACCCACCCAATGGTAGTTGTCTCACATGTTAGGCTATTTCTTGCCCTCCCCCTCTTTGCTCTTGCTGCTGGGTCTTTGAGCCTGAAATAGTCTACTCTAGTTCTGGTTCTACCCCTTCTCAGTTCTCTTAGTCTGCCACTTCTCTGAAGCTCCCCTGGCTCCTCAGACCGCCCTGGATAACTTTCCTCTTTGCTCACTATCTCTCACCATTTTACATATTCTTCCATAATCCTCTTCATTGTATCTGGGGCACCAAGCCTGATGATGTATGTGCTGGTAAATGCATGTAGAATGAGTGGATTTAGGAATTCTTGAGAAGAAAGTGAAGGAGGTCAGGAAATTTAACCCCCAAATACAACTACTTAACATAAAGAATATTTTGAATTAAAAACCATTAATGATCAGAAAGCATTGGAAGAGGCCTTCCCTCTATCTGCATAGAAACCGACTAACCTGATTGGAGATAGGTTGCTATCTTCCTTTTCTGATCACGGCGGAACACGTCTTTCCCTTTGGTTGGTTCGATGAATTTCGGCAGATTAATAAAAGAAAGGCTTGTTTCTAAATACCATGCGCATGGGGGGAAACGTCTTAATGACGGTCAGAGACCTTGATTGATCGGCTGGGCCCTTCTCAAAAAGGAGTTAATAAGACAGGGCTGCTGACTTCCTTTCCTGAATGCTACCAGACCTGGCCCCAAATCATTTAAAACACAATACCTGTCTCTCATGTTAATTTACAAGTCAATCTGTTTCCCTCCATCTATATACCCCACCCCCCAGCAACTTCTTGCAAAACCTATACTTACCACACTCTTCCCCTCTCCCTTCTTCTTTTTTTTTGAGACTGTGTCTCAATATGTCGCCCTCGGTAGAGTTCCATGACGTCACAGCTCACATCAACCTCAAACTCTTGGGCTTAAGAGATTCTCTTGCCTCAGCCTCCCGACTACAGGAGCTGGCCACAATGCCCAGCTTTTTTGTTGCAGTTGTCATTGTTGGTTAGCTGGCCCGGGCAGGGTCAGCCTTGGTGTATGACTGGCCGCCAAGCCACTCCCCTCTTCCTTCTAAAAGGCATCTATAAAGGTCTCTGAGCATCATTAAGACACTGGGTAATCATTCTGTAGTTTCTCCCACGTGTGTGGTATTTGGAAATAAACCTTTCTCTTATTAATCTGCCCTAATTTTGAGTTGATCTTTCAGTGAACCAACCAAGGGAAAAGGACGGATTTTGCAGTGATCCCTACAGAAGCATTTCACAACTATAGATTTCTTGGGGCCAGGGGGAAGAAAGAGAAGCAGGCGTGCGATTTTAGTCCGAACACAGAGACCGCAGAGTGTGAAGTTTTGTCAATTATTATGTAATTATGATGTGGTGTAATTATACACTATATCACCATCTACTAAGGAGGCAGCCTGTTTCTTTCATCCTGGAATGTGAGTGGTAGATGTGCACAAGAACTTTTTCCTTGATCATGTTTCTTGCGGTGCTTGTCGAGTGAATGAACAAATCAGCGAGTGAATATACTTGGAAGCAGTAAGCTTCCACTGGCCTATTTAACCTTATCAGGTATTAAGCTATTGTTAGTCTAAGCAGGGATTGGCAAACATTTCCCGTAATAGGCCAGACTGAATATTTTTGGCTCTGTGGACTACTATATGTTCTCTGTTGCAAATATTAAGCTCTGCTTGTGTTGTGTGAAAGCAGTCATGGAAAACTGCTGATGTATGTAAACATCTGAGTATGGTTGCCTTCTAATACATTTCTATTTATGGTCACTGAAACTGGAAGTTCATATAATTTTCATGTATCACAAACTAGTATTCTTTTGTTTTCCTCAACCATTAAAGAAGGTACAAGTTGTTCTTAATTCACAGGCCTAACCCAACCTCGTTACCCCCTTAACATCTTGATAAGGAGTTATAAGACAGGAACCAAGGTCTCTGAGAAAGTAGGAGGTAGTGGAGAAGAACTAGAACTAAGATGGCTAAGGAGAAACAATCTGAGGTTACCCTCACTACTCTTTTTACCCTGTTTATAATGTTTTAGCATACTAAAAGAAACTCTCACCAGTGCCTGACATTTGTGTAAACACAAAATGCCATGGGAACTCCCAGAAGTTGCCCCATATAGTTTATAAAGAGGAGGGACCTCCAATTTTTGGAACTCCCTATTCCTTTCCCAGAAATCTTATGGCTCATCCTCCCTTCACTTAACATAAGTTAAATAGAAGGTATAAAATATGACAAGACCCCATAAACTCATGAGGTGCTACTCTTTGTTGCTTCAGAGATGGCAGCTGTCCTGTCCAGGAGTCAGCCTCCTTTTTTCCCCTTAACTTTAATAAACATGCTTTTGCTCTTTTGCTTTGTTGGCTCACTCTTGAATTCTTTTCTGTGTTAAGCCAAGAACTCAGTTGGCCTTTGGGCCTGACCCTCCCATTTTGGGTTCATTTTCCTCTATCACCCTGGTTTATTTATTTATTTTGAGACAGAGTCTCACTATGTCGCCCTCAGTAGAGTGCCATGTGGCATCACAGCTCACAGCAACCTCAAACTCCTGGGCTCAAGCGATTCTCTTGCCTCAGCTTCTCAAGTAGCTGGGACCGCAGGCACCCGCCACAATGTCCAACTATGTTTTGTTACAGTTGTCATTGTTGTTTAGGGGCCTGAGCCGGGTTTGAACCTGGCTCCCTCGGTATATGTGGCTGGTGCTGTAACCACTGTGCTACAGGCGCCGAGCCTATTACCCTGGTTTAAATGAACCTTAGTGCTGGGTAAAAAAGGAGGTCCAATCTAGTGATAAGGGCTGTTCCTTTACTATTATAAAATAGGCCTTTGAAAAAATTTAAAATCTTGCAGCTCCCTTGATTTACCACTAGATGGTGATCCCTGCAGGCGTGTGACATAGCCAGTGGGTCATTCAACAGAGGATGATTGGGTTTTTTCCCAGAGTATGGAACATTAAAACAGGCACACAAACTGTCCCAATAATTCAAAATTTATCACAAATTATGTGGGTTTGATTTATTTCTTCACCTTAACACGTTTTCCTGAATTGCAACATACCCAAACCAAAGGGAACACAGTTACTCTCTCAAGTCTTCTGACATGAGCTCAAAGGCTCAGGACAATAATTATGAATATGTGCCACAATTAAAGATTTAGGAGCTGCAGTGGTGGTGTTTAGGGACAGTTTCTATTCACAGTGCAGGCTAACAAGTGGAGTCCTTTCTTACGTTAAGAGTGATACAGGATTCCCCCACTCAGGGTTGGACAGGGATTCCCCCATTCTCTAAGCCCAGGTGAGCTCAGAAATCAGACCTCATGTCCAGGCACAAACAGGCTGCCCTTTCTAGGACACACCATCTGGGATCAAGCAAGGTCATGAACAAAGCAGCCTGAAACGTTATGGATAATTCCACCTTGAGTAGGGAGCACACACCCTAATCCCCTCCCTAAAATAACCTTGCCCTAGTGGAGGAGGGACTGCATTTCATTCATTTGTTAATGCTCTCATTAACTTTGAAAAGATATTTTTCCACCTACCAAGTCCTGGCCAAAAATGTAATATATTCCCCTAGACCAATGGTTCACAACTTTCCTAATGCCTGACCCTTTAATACAGTTCCTCATGTTGTGGTCACCCCCAACCATAAAGTTATTTTTCTTGCTACTTCATAACTGTAATTTTGCTACTTTATGAATTGTAATGTAAATATCTGATATGCAGGATATACTTTCATTGTTACAAAGGGATTGTAACCCACAGGTTGAGAACTGCCCTAAAGGACCCATGAGAGAGACTTCCAACTTAGGTCCCCTTTGCCAGAAGCTCTGATACTTTTTACTTCTTCTGTATTCCTTTCTTGTCTTTCTTTTTTTTTTCTTTTTGTAGAGACACAGTCTCACTTTATCACCTTGATTGAGTGCCCTGGTGTCACACAGCTTCCATCAATCTCCAACTCCTGGCCTTAGGCGCTTCTCTTGTCTCAGGCTCTTGAATTGCTGGGACTACAGGCACTGGCTACAAAGCCCGGCTATTTTTTGGTTGCAGTTTAGCTGGGATTGAGCTTGAACCCACCACCCTCGGGTGGGGCTGGCACCCTACCCACTGAGCCGCAGGTGACACCCCGTATTCCTTTCTGTCTGATAAAAATCTTGTCTTCCCACTGGTCTGTGGTCAGCAACCTCATTCTTCGAATTCCTGAGACCAAGAACCTGAGGAAGAAATTCTGGTAACAAGAGGATGGTTAAAATGCTTGCCTAGCCTTGTGATGTTACACTGATAGCTCTCCCCAAAGAGCCTCCACTCCTGACCTCTTCATGTCGCACTCTTCCACCCTTGAGGTACATAATTAGGGACCTGCATTGCCCTTGGGTAGCATATGCTGCACCAATCGAGCCTTTTACCTTCTTTAGGGTGTGGGGGTATTGCAGAGCTGGAGAACCGAAGTAATGTTCTTAGTGTGTATGTGTGGTCAGCTGAAACATAGTTAGACAGCAATGGCTCTATTCCATAGTGGTCATTCTTCTTGTCCTCTTGTCTGGAATCTTCCAGCTAAAACCTTTCTCCTGGAGCAATGACCTTTGGCTTTAGCTGTGTCATTTTTTTCTCCCTTTCTCATCACCCTTCTTTTATGCAGAGACACACACAGAAAGGAGACTGGATGCCTATTGAAATTACTAACAATGGAAAAAGTTCTTATCTTTCTGGAGTGGAGAGGGCTCATCTATAAAGACAGGACTGTGAGGGTCTGTTACACCACTTTGTCATGTGGTTATATTCACCCTGGCCCCTAATTGATTTTTCAGGAAAGGCAGAATGAATTTATTTCTTCCATACTTCAAGAGGCATGACATCGAAGAAAGCTCTCGTGGCCTTCTAACTTTTTTTCTGATGAAATATCTGAAGTAGGGCAGTAAGAAATCCTTTAAAAACTCTAAATGCACTTTTTCTAAAGGCGAAGACTGGTAGTTCTCAAAGGAGGCATTTTAGAATGTGGTGAGAACTTTTGGTTGTCACAGTGATTGTGGGGTGCTACTGGCATATTGTTGGCAGGCAGGGCCAGGGCCACCAAGAAAGGTTTGGATCTCAGTGAAAGAAAAAAAAAAGGATTAGGGAGGGGGCTGTAGCAAGGGCAAATGGGCATAAAACTTTTATGTAGGATTTGTGTTGGTATACAAAATAGTAGGGCCCTTTACCCCCTTCCCTGTCACTAGTCTGAGAACTAATGACAAGATCTCCTGTCTCATTGATCCTGACCAGAGATGCTAGACACACACAAAGAGGAGACTGGAGACAAGGGATAGCCTTATACAATTAAAAAAATCTCTGTCCAGGCTCGGCATCTATAGCTCAAGCGTCTGGGGCTCCAGCCACATACACCAGAGCTGGTGGGTTTGAATCCAGCCTGGGCCTGCCAAACAACAATAACAACTACAACCAAAAAATAGCCGGGCGTTGTGGCGGGTGCCTGTGGTCCCAGTTACTTGGAGGGCTGAGGCAAGAGAATCGCTTAAGCCCAAGAGTTGGAGGTTGCTGTAAGCTGTGATGCCACAGCACTCTACCCAGGGCGACAGCTTCGGGCTCTGTCTCAAAAAAAAAAAAAAAAAAATCTCTGTCCACCCTGTACAACCTCAAATACCCACATGTGCATTTCAGGTAGGCAAAAAGCTAGTTCATAATTATCTGAGTCTAGAACTCTGTTTTTTATGTAACCATAGAGTTGTTTTCATTAAGTTTTAATATACACTGAATTTTCCAGGAATGCATCCTGTTAACCAAAGGAAGATTATATTTTCTTTGTTCATAACTCCCAAACAGTCCTTTACCATTTCAGAAAATCATGGTCACAGACAATAATGCCCCCAAATCAATCTGGTTTTTTTTAGCTATCACTATCATAGTGATTCACTTGAGAGGTGCAAGCATCCAACCCTTTTATCATATCTTCTAGTATAGTTGTACCTGAGCATATGTATAATGAACACATTCACGTTTTTAATTTACAGCTAACATAGATGAAATTTACTACAAAATGAATTTCATGTTCTTACTCCCTTATTAGGTTAGGCTAGTGATTTATGGCTTTTAGATGTAAGAACTAGTAAATTATGTGTGACTTTCAGAGTAGCAAAAAAGATGTTATATAATATTTAAAGAGAGGCTAGGTATAATACTTTGTGTTGGTTTCCTATCTATTACTGTTGTAAGAAATTATGACAATTTTTCTGGCTTAAAACAACATAAACTTACTATCTTAGAGGTCAGAAGCCAGAAATGGAGTTCACCTGGCTGAAATCAAGGCAGCAGGGCTGTGTTCCGTCTGGAGGCTCTCTGGAGTAAGAATCTGTTTCCTTGCCTTTTCTGATTTCTTGGCTCACAGGCCCTTCTTTGTCCATCTTTGAAGTCAGCAACTTAACACCTTCAAATTCTCTGACCCTAATGCTATTGCTCGCATTGCGATGTGGCTTCTCATCCAATTCTTACCCTCATGTTTCCTCTTTTAAGGATCCTTCTGATTACACTGGCCCCATTGTGTAATCCAGGATAATCTTTCTACCTCAAAATTCTTAATCACACTTGCTAAGTCCCTTTTGCTAAATATGTCTTCAAAACAATACCTAGGAATATACTTAGTCAAAAAGGTGAAAGATCAGGTGGCATCTGTGGCTTAGTGAGTAGGGCGCCAGCACCATATACTGAGGGTGGTGGGTTCGAACCCAGCCCTGGCCAAACTGCAACAAATAATAGTCAGGCATTGTGGTGGGCCCCTGTAGTCCCAGCTACTCAGGAGGCTGAGGCAAGAGAATAGCTTGAGCTCAAGAGTTTGAGGTTGCTGTGAGCTATGATGTCACCGCACTCTACTGAGGGTGACAAAGTGAGACTGTCTCAACCCCTGCCCCCCAAACCCAATAGATATAGTGTGGATACAGTGAAAAGGGAGCACTTATATACTGTTGGTGGGAATGTAAACTAGCACAACTGCTGTAAAAAGCAGTATAGAGATTCCTTGAAGAACTAAAAATAGACCTACCATTTGACCCAGCAATCCCACTACTGAGTATTCTACTCAAAGGAAAAGAAGTCATTATATCAAAAAGACACCTGCACCCAAATGTTTATCACAGCAAAATTCACAATTGCAGGCTCAGTGCCTATGGCTCAAATGGCTAAGGCGCTAGCCACATACACCTGAGCTGGTGGCTTGGAATCCAGCCCGGGCCCGCCAAACAACAATGATGGTTACAACCAAAAAATAACCAGGTGTTGTGGTGGGTGCCTGTAATCCAGCTACTTGGGAGGCGGAGGCAGGAGAATTGCTTGAGCCCAGGAGTTGGAGGTTGCTGTGAGCTGTGATGCCACAACACTCTACTCAGGGGGACAGCTTGAGGCTCTGTCTCAAAAAAAAAAAAAAATTCATAATCGCAAAGATAGGGAATCAACCTAAGTGCCTATCAACTGATGAGTAGATAAAGAAAATGTAGTATGGCTCCATGCCTGTAGCACAGTGGTTATGGTGCCAACCACATGCATAGAGGCCACGGGTTTGAACCCAGCCTGGGCCAGCCAAACAAGAATGACAACTGCAACAACAACAAAAATAGCCTGGCATTGGGGCAGGCACCCATGGTCCTGGCTGCTTGGGAGGCTGAGGCAGGAGAATCACTTGACCCCAAGAGTTTGGGGTTGCTATGAGCTGTGACGCCACAGCACTCTGCCAAGGCTGACACAGTGAGACTCTGTGTCAAAAAAATAAAAACCATGAAAATGTAGTATGTATATGTATGTGTATGCCTATATATATATATACACACACACATACAGAGAATACTATTCAGCTATAAAAAAGAATGAAATACTTTTTGCAGCAAATTAGATGGAACAGAAGACCATTATCCTAAGTGAAGTATCTCAGGAATAGAACAGATACCACATGTTCACTTATAAGTGGGAGCTAAATGAGGGTTATAGATAGTTATAAAGAGCTGTAACGGACATTGGGAACTAAGAAGGGGGGAGGCTGGGAGGAAGGTGAGGGATAAAAATCTACCTATAGAGTACAATGTACAGTCCAGGGGTCCTCAAACTTTTTAAACAGGGGGCCAGTTCACTGTCCCTCAGACTGTTGGAGGGCCGGACTGTGGGCCCCGAGATGAGTTGGCTGCTAAGCAGGACAGGCAGCGGCAGAAAAGCACCCAGCGGGTCAAATAAATGTCCTAGGCGGGCTGCATGTGCCCGTGGGCTGCATTTGAGGATGTCTGAATTGTACACTATTCTTGTGATGGGTACACTGAAAGTCCTTACTTTAGCAGGATACGATTTCTCCATGTAACAAAAACAACTTGGACCCCTAAATTTGTTGAAGAATAAAAGGAATTCAGATTTTTCTGATTCAGAAACTCTACTGTGCTTGGGAACTACTACACTTACAAAGATCTAGGCTATGAAGTCCTCCTAAATAGATGCATCCCAGAAATTAAAAATATTCCATGAAAGATAAATCAGAGTGCTAGATCCGTAGGTATCTTTTCATTCTAGGTGAGAGCTGCCTGGTAGCCAAGAAGAGTAGTAGCATTTAATTCAATGGGGATGATGGAATTGTCCCTCCAATGTCCTTACTCCTGGGTAAGAAGAGGGACTGAGCACATTGCTTTTTTTTTTTTTTTTTTTTGTGGACGTGGACACATGTTTAAAGGAAATTTGATAGAAAGATAGAGGTGAGGATTTGTATATTATTTATTTACTTACTTTGGGGGCAGAGTCTTACTCTGTTACCCCAGGGTAGAGTGCTGTGATGTTAGCCTAGCTCATAGCAACCTCAGACTCCTGGGTTCAAGCGATTAAGTGATCCTCCTGCCTCAGCCTCCTAGAGTGCTAGGGTTACAGGCATGAGCCACCACACCCAGCCCGGCATTTTTATTTTTAAAGCCTGCCATCTTT
Source organism: Galagoides demidoff (assembly GCA_963574575.1). Taxonomy (NCBI): domain Eukaryota; kingdom Metazoa; phylum Chordata; class Mammalia; order Primates; family Galagidae; genus Galagoides; species Galagoides demidoff. The sequence continues at coordinate 22,837 of CAUYQV010014211.1, forward strand.
GTATCCACCCTGTATCCAGCAGCATCATCAGAGATGCTAAGAACAGGGAGCTGCATGCCTTGGCGTAGGGGTGCTGTGAGAGCCCCAGGAGATACTAGAGAGGAGAGACGCTCTTTGGAGACTCAATAGTACTGTCATGCTTGTGCGGAGTACTCAGTTTAGCTTCTCAAGCTTCCTGCAAACAGTCCGCCCTTGGCAGAAAGACTGAGAAGTGTGGGACGAGGGGCTCATCTCACTTGAGAGAGTGCAAGCCTGACAGCCGAAGAGTCCCAGAGCAGCGAGTTTCACCTTGCCTCTTTTCTTGGACCATTCCAGCTGTCTGTTTTTGATTGACAGAGGCATTTGGCTGCTAAAAATACCCTACTGACCAAGTGCTCCCGATTTCATCTAATGCTGAACGTGGCTGCAGTCCAGAACTCAGCATATGCAGATAGTTCCTTCTCACAAAGGAACTTTTCAAAATGTCTCAGGCCCAATCCCAGAACCACACTAGCCCAGGAAATAGTCGTTTTCCGCTCAGTTGGCTTTGCTGGGTGATGCATGTGACCTTACCCAGGTCACTGTCTTCTTGCCTGCCCCATCCCCACTTCCAGGAAAAGTGGCCGAGGGGGAGGTGAGGGCCCAGTGGCAGAGAAGGGGTGAAGAGAGGGAGGTGGCTTGTCCATTTATGGTCTTGCTCTTTGGGATGCTGAAGGTGCTGAAATAGCAGCGGTGACAAGAGGCTTGGCTCACTGTTAAATATCTGGCATGCAGGTCTGACGGCCTCTGAGATGACAATAGAGAGAATGGAGAACGTGGAGGTCTTCACTTCTGAGGGCAAAGGCAGGGGCCTGAAGGCCACCAAAGAGTTCTGGGCTGCAGACGTCATCTTTGCGGAGCGCGCTTATTCCGCAGTAGTTTTTGACAGGTATGAAATACGGGGACTTGCCGCCTTTTCTCCTGTTGGTTTGGCTAGTGCCAAACTTAACATACAGGGGAAGGGATAACAACACTCACGTGATCCTTTTGAACAAAACAGCACTTCTGACTCCTGTTTTCTGGCGTAACGTTTCCTGCAAGGGGTCATTGCCAGTATGATTTGCTGTGGTTCCTAGAAGGATGGTAAAGGTGAGCAAAAGCTTTGGGGCACCTTCTCCTAACACAGGTGAACTTGGCTAAAAGGGTTTGAAATGCATTTCCAAATGCTGTGAAATGAAGAAAAAAAAATGAGAGTGTGAGGGTGCGCTGGGGGTAGAAAGGTGGGTGTGGTGCTGTGGAAAACATTTTCTTACAGAAAACTCTGTTTTTAGCTTCATTGGATATAATAAATGCATTAAAAGATAAAGCGATTGCTGAGACTTAAAAAAATTCATTATAACTACACAGGTACTGCAAGAATCCATTTAGAAAAATTAGAATATCATCTAATCCTAGTCCTCTCTGCCTTTCCTCAGAGGTAACTTATGTTATTATTTCCATGTTTTTCCTTCTAAAATGTCCCTGTACATATATTTGCATTTATCAAAATGGATAGGTTCCATTTGTCTACGTCACCTTTTTTTACAGAAGTGGTATTGTGCTTCAGATATCATTTTGGTCTCTTCTTTAAACATGTTTTTGATGTCTACCTTTAAAGGAATCTATAGATGCTTCTTTTAAATCTCCAAAGATCTGTTTCTTTTAACTACACGTAGAGCTATCCATGTAGATACCTATGCTATGAGGACCACCAGTTTTAATTACTGTAAATATTCTTCCCTAGAAATATATGACATTTTACTTCCCCATTTCCCTATGGAGAGACATTTAGGGTTTCCAAGTTTTCATAAAAACAAACAATTAAAAGTCTTTGCCCTGTCCACTTGTACACACGTAGGGCATATGATTAGATTGCACCAGTGAGGAACTGCTGTGCTGTAGGGAGTACTGTTTTTGGATTAATAGGCTCTCCAAAGAGGCTTTGTTAAATTTATTCATTTATTTTTTAATGGCTAACTGATTGGGAGTTTATCTATTAAGTTTGTATTTCCATTTTCTCCACAACCATGTCTACATGGAATAACCAGACTTTTAAATTAATACTAAATCTTTATTTACTCTTTATCTTGAACAAACCTACATGGTGATTATGTTAAAATGACAATGTTTCTGAGATCAAAGTTGGGGTGACCTGTCTGACATTTATGTGGTCTGAATCAAGATGGCCTCCGATAATCTAGTCTTCGTGACTGGCTCACTGTACTAACCGTCCTGGGAACAGTCAATGCTTTTTAGAGACAACTTGAGTAGTAGTCACATTCTCTTTTCTTCCTGCTGACTGAGACCGTCAGGGATAAGGATGGGAACTGGGGCATGTGCCTCACCAGCACTCAAGGAATACTGGAGCCCAGGTGACACTGATAGCTCTTCAGGGAGAGCTTTTCTTATCTCATTAATTTACTTGTGTGTGTGTGTCAGGGAAGGGGTGAGTACAGCTAAGGAATCAGCTGGATTCAGTCAAAACACAGCGATACAGCAACACAGGAACTGTGAGTAGTAATTTTGGGGCTGCCACTTGGCCTTGTGATGAACACCTCCATTTGGTGCCTTCAAGTCCCCAAAGCATGTCTAACCAGTTTCCCTTTCTTTTTCTTTTTTCTCTTCCCCTCTTTTCTCTTCCATCCGAAACATAGGAGAATTTTTTTTTTCTTTGAGTAGACACGCATGATCATAGCTCACTGCAACCTTGAACCCTTGGGCTCAAGTGATCCTCCTGTCTCAGCCTCGCTAGTAATAGGGACTACCAGCATGCACCATCCTGAGCAGCTAATTTTCTGTAGAGGTGAGGTCTCTCTATTTCCCAGGTTGGTCTTGAACTCTTGGGTTCAAGAGATCCTCCTGCCTTGGCCTCCCAAAATACTAGGGTTTCAGTTTCCCTTTCAAGAATGTTTGGAGATGAATGGACTTTCCTTTCATTATAAAAGTTTTTATCTTAGAAAATTTAGAAAGAAAAATAAAGATATCACACAAAGATAACTACTTTTAACATGTTGGTTGGGTATTTCCTTCCAGCTTGTTCTAAAACGTAGGTTTCATTTCTTTGTTATACACAGGTGGGATCTTATTGTTCAAATTATTATTCTTTTTCATTTAATAATTTAGATATCTTATTTGCTATTATACAGTCTTCAGAGACATAGTATTTGAAGGTTGAACATTCTTTCATCACTTGTTGATTACTGGACATTTAGGTTGTTTCCATGTCTTTGTTGTTATAAATCTTTTGTCATTCATTTGAAGTAATAATGAAAACAACCTTAGTGCATATTGCAGATAAAATGCTACATAATATATCATATTATTATAGTAATACAAAAACTGGGATGTTTGGGGTAAACGATCTTTAAAATGACTAAAAAAAAAATCTAAAGGACATAGTTTTTCCAAGTGTGCTAACCAAACTTACCACTGTATAGATGAGAGGGCTGGCCTGTCTTTCCCTGTTATACCTGAGATAGCCCGGATAGCATCAAAGGAAAGGTTTACCCATGTGAAGCTTCTGGTGAGGCTCAGTCACAAAGATAAGAAACTTGAGGGGGGAGGTAAAACGGAGTTACCCACAAAAGACACTCTACAAAAGCAGCACATTCTTTTTTTTTTTTTTTTGAGACAGAGCCTCAAGCTGTCGCCCTGTGTAGAGTGTTATGGCATCACAGCTCATAGCAACCTCCAACTCCTGGGCTCAAGCGATTCTCTTACCTCTGCCTCCTAAGTAGCTGGGACTACAGGAGCCTGCCATAACGCCTGGCCATTTTTTGGTTGTACCTGTCATTGTTGTTTGGCTGGCCCGGGCTGGATTGGAACCTGCCAGCTCTGGTGTATGTGGCTGGCCCTTTAGCTGCTTTAGCTACAGATGCCCAGCCAAAAGCAGCACATCTATGGTTTGTGGGCCACATGTGCACCGCTGAGGACATTTATCCCGCCCGCCGGGTGTTTTTGCAACCGCTCCCTGTCCTTCTTAGCAGCCGACTAGACCTGGGGCCCGCAGTCCTACCCTTCAAAGGTCTGAGGGACAGTGAACTAGCCCCCTGTTTAAAAAGTTTGAGGACCCCTTTTATTTTGACTTCAGTACTGCATTAAGTAAAAATTAATTGTTTCAAACAATATATGTAACATATTATTCTAACTACTATTATATATATTCGAACATGTACATTATATATTCTAACATACATAAATAATATAAAGCAGATTCTCCTGTAAATGATTGCTATGGACATTTTTGTTGGTTCCCCTTCTCTGGAAGAGCAGGTTTCTAGGAAGGGAATTACTGGGTCAGTAATGTATGTGCATTCAGTTTTAAAATATAATGCTACACTGTGAAATGCTGGTTTGCAAGTTTGAACGGTGGCTTTGCTGGAATAAGCCCAGTTTAGCATTAACAGCAACCAGGCCCTTCAAATATAGTCTTTAGTCTGGTTAGGATCTAACAAGTGGTTGGGCGGGGCCTGTGGTTCAATGGGTAGGGCGCCAGCCCCATATACCTACGGTGGCGGGTTCAAACCTGGCCCCAGCCAGCTAAAACAGCAATGGGAATTGCAACAAAAAATAGCCGGGCATTGTGGCGGGTGCCTGTAGTCCCAGCTACTCAGGAGGCTGAGGCATTAAGTCTAAGAGTTGGAGGTTGTTGTGACCTGTGATGCCACGGCTGTCTACTGAGGGTGACAAAGTGAGACTCTGTCTCAAAAAAGAAAAGAAAAGAAAAACAAGTGGTCTGCTTAAAGGTTACAGAGCAAGAATAAAGCTGAGGAGTCTTTCAGACCTAGTAAGTATGGAGCTCAGGGTTACCAGGATCCTGGCAGGCATGCCTAATCAGTCAGGCACACCTTCCTCCCGAACTCCCCACTGGCCTCCGAATCCTTCCCAGCAGGGTGCTCCAGGGGCCTGCTACTGACTAGCACTTAAAGTCTATTTTCCGCCCTAGTAGGTGTTTTGATTGAGTGCTGGAAAGGAGTGAAAGTGAGTACTAGGGCGAGGTCTGCTTGCCAAGGAGTTGCTTTTCTTGGATAAGATGAGCCATTAGGGTGGCACATGAGCTGGTAAACGTTGCTTCTAACCCTTTAGCTCTCCTCTCTGAGGGTTCTTTGTTCTTGGGAGGACAGAGTGGAAGCTCCACCATACCTTAGCCCATGTGATCTGTTTGCCTTTGCATAAAATGGAGCTCATCTATTTTTTTTTTTTTTTTGGCTGGGAATTTATGATGCTGTTTAGTTGTTGGTATTGTTCAGATTTTTAAAGCTTATTTTGGGAAATTTATAAATTATAGGAAAACAAAGGGAGAAAATAATAATTCTTTGCAGTCTTACCGGAAAAAACTATTAAAATACTGGAGTATATCCTCTGTTATCTCATGCACATATAACGCATATAAAATATTTTCTTGATCCTGATGAGTTGTGGGTGGGGTGGTGGTGGGGGTCCTGGGAGAAACACTACATTAAATGTATACCTTGATTGTAAGACATGTTTCTAAATTCCAGCTATTAAAACATGGGGAAGAAGTTTATTTTAGAATGGAAGGAAAGTGGCACACATATAGTGTGCCACATTTATCAACTCCAGGACACATATTTTATCAATTCCAGAATACGTATTTTATTTTAACATTTAAATCATGATATGTCCCCAAATCTATGGCTCATTATGATTTAATTGGCAGAATGGTTTTTTTGGTAATTTTATTTATTTATTTCATTTTATTTTTTTGAGACAGAGTCTCACTATGTTGCCCTCATTAGAGTGCTGTGGTGTCACAGCTCACAGCAACCTCTAACTCTTGGGCTTGAACGATTCTCTTGCCTCAGCCTCCTGAGTAGCTAGCTGGGACTAGAGGCACCCGCCACAACGCCTGACTAGTTTTTTTTGGTTGTTGTTGCTGGTGCAGTTGTCAATGTTATTTAGCAGGCCTGGGCCAGGTTTAAACCCTCCTGCCTTGGTGTATGTGGCTGGCACCCTACCCACTGAGCTATGGGCGCTGCCCATCATTTGATAATTTTAATAATTTAAGATTTTTAAATGGTGCATTTAGTAATTTTTCAGTCAGTGTAATTAAGTTGTATATATTTTATCTCAAAAAATGGCATTATTTTGTAACCTGTTTACTTCATTTTTGGCTGGGGCTGGGTTTGAACCCACTACCTCCGGTATATGGGGCTGGCGCCTTACTCCTTTGAGCCACAGGTGCTGCCCCACACTCACTTTTTTTAGAGTCTTACTTTGTCACCCTTAGTAGAGTGCAGTGGTGTCACAGCTGACAGCAACCTCCAGCTCTTGGGCTTAGGTGATTCTGTTGCCTCAGGATCCTGAGTAGCTGGGACTACAGGCCCCTGCCACAATGTCTGTCTATTTTTTTGTTGCAGTTTGGCCGAGGATGGGTTCGAACCCATCACCCTTGGTATATGGGGCCGGTGCCCTGGCTGCTGCCCAGTTTTTTGTAACTTTCAAAACCATTAATATCCTTCAACATCCTTTTTAATGGATGCATAGTATTTCTTATGTTAACTGTTGTGTATTGATTTAATTGACATATTTTGAGACACTCTCACTATGTTGTCCTTGGTAGAATGCTATGGTGTCACCACTAATAGCAACCTGAAACTCTTGGACTTAAGTGATTCTCTTGCCTCAGCTTCCCAAGTAGCTAGGACTAGAGGTGTCTGCCACAATACCCCGCTACTTATTGTTGTAATTGTCATTGTTGTTTAGCAGGTCTGGGCTGGGTTCAAACCCACCATCCCCGGTGTATGTGGCCAGCACCCTAACGACTGACCAATGGGTGCTGAGCCTCATTGACATATTTTGGATTTCAAGGGTGTTTTCTACTTTTCCCTAATAGATTTTCCACATATCTCTGACTATTTATTAATGATAAACTCCTAGAAGTAGAAATTTTTGATTCAAGAGACGTTTTTAGGGCTTTGATTTAGATTTCCAAATCACCTTACCAAAGGAGATAATACTTTACTCCACTAGCAGGTAGGGTTTGATCTCTCCATCCCAATACTGGTCACAGAGAAAGCTATCTTTTACTTTTTCATATTTTCCAACTTAACCTGTAAAAACTTATTTTAATTTGATGGTTTTAATGCTAGAGAAGTTAACATTTTTCCTAGTCAATAATATTTATTCATTTATTTATTTTGAGTCTCTGTTTGTTGATCTTGGTAGAGTGCAGTGGTCTTGTACCTCACAGCAATCTCAAACTCTTGGGCTCAAGTGATTATCTTGCCTCAGACTCCTGAGAAATGGGACTACAGATGCCTGCCACAATGCCTGATGCCTGGGTAATTTTAGAGATGGTGGTCTCATTTTTTTTTTTGCAGTTTTTGGCCTGGGCTGGGTTTGAACCCACCACCTCCAGTATATGAGGCTGACACGCTACTCCTTGAGCCATAGGTGCCACCTTGAGATGGGGGGGGTCTCATTTTTGGACAGTCTGGTCTCCGACTCCTGAGCTTAAGCAATCTACCTGTCTTGGCCTCCTAGAGTGCTAGGATTACAGACATGAGCCACTGTGCCTGGCCAACAGTCATTCATTTATGAATTGTGTGTTTTCTTTTGATGCCCTCAAAATTTATGTATATGCATAGCTTATTTAAATTTTGTGTGTGTGTGTGTTTTAAGAGACAGAGTCTCACTTTGTCGCCCTTGGTAGAGTGCCGTTGTGTCACACAGCTCACAGCAACCTCTAACTCCTGGGCTTAGGCAATTCTCTTGCTGCAGCCTCCCAAGCAGCTGGGACTACAGGCGCCCACCACAACACCTGGCTATTTTTTTGTTGCAGTTTGGCCGGGGCTGGGTTTGAACCCATTTACATTTTTTAAATTCTTCATTATTTTTTTTCTTTTCATAGGTGTTGATTTTTTTTTAAGAGATGGGATCTTGTTCTTTCACCTAGGCTGGAGTGCAGTGACATGATCAGAGCTCACAGCTGCTTTTAATTCCTGGGCTCAAGCAATCTTCCTGCCTCAGCTTCCTGAGTAGCTGGAAATACAAGCATATGTCACCATGCCTGGCTATATGTTTTTTTAAGTTTTTTTCTTTTTTTGGTAGAGACAGGAATCTTGCTATGGTACCTGGGCTAGTCTCAAACTCCTGACTTCAAATGATCCTCTCACCTCAGCCTCAAAGTGCTGGGATTACGGGCATGAGCCACCACACCTGACCCACTTTTGTTTATTACTTCTTTATGTCCAGGTCTTCAAAATTGTTAGAATTCTTTTTTATCATTTTTGCTTTAATTTCAATTGTTTAATAGTCCTCGATTAGCTATGTCTTTTTTAAATTTTGTGTATTTTTATCTTCTTACTTTCTTTATTTTTTTAGAGACAGAGTCTCACTTTGTCACCCTTAGTAGAGTGCTGTAATGTCACAGCTCACAGCAACCTCCAGCTCTTGGGCTTAGGCGACTCTCTTGCCTCAGTCTCCTGAGTAGCTGGGACTACAGGCACCCACCGCAATGCCCAGCTATTTTTTTGTTGGAGTTTGACCAGGGCCAGGTTTGAACCTGCCACCATCAGTATATGGGGCCGGCGCCCTACCCACTGAGCCATAAGTGCTGTCCTCCTTTATTATCTTATTTTTGAAAGTATGCATTTTTCTCATATGTACTTTAAAAAATAATATCTAAGCTTTAAGTTTCTTTAGCTTTCTTTCTTTCTTGAGACAGAGTCTCACTTCTTGCCCTCAGTAGAGTGCTGTGGCATCACAGTTCACAGCAACCTCAAACTCTTGGGCTCAAGTGATTCTCTTGTCTCAGCCTCCTGAGTAGCTCAGACTACAGGTTCCCACTACAACACTTGGCTATTTTTAGAGACAGGGTCTCTCTCTTGCTCAAGCTGGTTTTGAACCTATGAGCTCAGTCAATCCACCTGCTTCAGCCTCCCGGAGTGCTAGGATTATAGGAGTGAGCCCTGGCGCCGGGTCCTCTTTAGCTTATTTTTATTCTTGTTCCTTATTGTCATTTAAATATTTCATTTTTAGCTTAGTTTATTTCATATCAAGTAGAATGAGAAGATAAATGGTTGTAGCCTTAAGAGTGACTCAGATCCTTAGGAAGGAGATTATTGGATCTGTATCTTTTCTCCAGTTGGCCCTAGAGGACTACCTCTTCTAGACCCCCAAAGTAGAACCTTCATTTTTTCTAATCTCTAAAATCAGTCTATTAGATTATCTAGTTGATCTACAGAATAAAATCTGTGGAAGACAATGAATACATGTTGCTCATCACCATTCATCACCATCACCACCATCATCATAATCTTCAGACAACATCCATATGTAATAGATACATGGTGCCCACACTGGAATGAGTTCAGAATCAGGTGAAGGAATATGAAGCCTGTTGTCTAGTTAGCTTAAAGAGTCTATTGTCTAAATGGCCATCTACAAATAATGAGCTATTATTTGGAAAAAAAGAGTACTGAGTTCTTTTTGGGTTTTTTTTTTTTTTTTACTGAAAAGTTAGAACCTCAGGCACCTTGAACAGAAGTTTCAGACTCATATTTCAGGTCAAAATGAGAAGGAGAAAAAACCCTAGCAGTCAGAGCTCCAGGCATTTAAAAATTACTTAGGCTCTGGGCATCCTCGCCTTTGGAGATACCACCTCATAATACGTGATATGTGGTTTGCTTATCATTTCTGAATGGCTTTTATAATTTGCTTTTGAAATTGTTGTTGATTCTCATTTTGTTTTTTCTGTTTTGGTTTTCACAGTTTTTTAGCATTATTAAAAGGTGTTTTCAGACCCCAGACTTTTTCCTGGGACACCTAGAAGCTCAGCACTGAGTCTCTATTACATAATGAGTAGAATGGGCCTGTCAGTGCTGTTTGGAGATGGAAAGGGCTGTTTGCAGGGCCCCACACTATTTCCTAGTAAAGATCTTGTAAGTATTCTATTCTGTACACAGAGAGTTGAGCAACACAAGGGGAGTATGCGTGGTCCTAAAGATGTCTTCCAGCCTGAGACTTGGACCCACCAGCCTGGGTTTATGTGGCCAGCACCATAACCACTGTGCTACGGGCACCGAGCCTAGTTAGTGGATTTTTGAATAAGTTCTTTAAATAAAAACCTGGCCAGTTCCTAAATGATTCTGCTTATGGAGTTGAAAGTGTCCAGGAGAGGGTGGCGTCTGTGGCTCAGTGAGTAGGGCACTGGCCCCATATACCAAGGGTGGCGGGTTCGAACCTGGCCCCAGCCAAACTGCAACAAAAAAATAGCTGGGTGTTGTGATGGGTACCTGTAGTCCCAGCTACCTGGGAGGCTGAGGCAAGAGAATTACCTAAGGCCAAGAGTTTGAGGTTGCTGTGAGCTGTGATGCCACAGCACTCTATGGAGGGCAACCAAGTAAGACTCTGTCTCTAAAAAAAAAAAAAAAAGTCCAGGAGATTTGTGTGTGTGTGTGTGTATGTATGTATGTATGTGTGTGTATATATAGAAGAAGAGATAGAAGGGAACATGAGAAAAAGCTGAATGTTTTTTTTTTTTGTAGTTTTTGGCAGGGGTTGTAGGATTTTTTTTGTAGTTTTGAACCTACCACCTCCGGCTTATGGGGCTAGCACCCTACTTCTTTGAGCCACAGGCACCACCCAGAAAAGCTGAGTACTTTTACTGTCATCAGGATTTTTTTAAAAATTGAACTAGTTATGGGTTTTTTTAAGTCCAGCGGAGACAGCTGGACTTTTAGCTGGTATAATTTCCTGTGAGCCTGTGGGAACACCAGGATTAGCTCTGACAAATGCACAAACACACATGTGGCCTTTAATCTGATAACAGGTGGTGGGTAGGTGGGGGTGGGGGAATAAGTGATGCTATAAATGGAAATAATTTAATAAAAGGATTAAAGAAATTCCTGAACAATTAGTTCAGAAAATAATAAATGTGTGTTTGTTAGAGTACTCAGGTTATAGCCTTAAATGTTTGCACTCAATGCTGAAGATTATGCCTTTATTTATTTACTTGTTTATAGACAATGCTACTCTGTTGCCCATCCTAGAGTGCAGTGGCATCATCATACTTCACTGTAAACTTTAACTCCTGGGCTCAAGCAACACTCCTGCTTCAGCCTCTCCAAGTAGCTGGAACTACAAGTGTCCACCTGCATACATTGCTTATTTTTCTTTTCTTTTTCTTTATTTTATTTTTTTTTTTTTGAGACAGAGCTTCAAGCTGTCCCCCTGGGTAGAGTGCCAGGGCATCACAGCTCACAGCAACCTCCAACTCCTAGGCTCAAGTGAGTCTCCTGCCTCGGCCTCCCAAGTAGCTGGGACCACAGGCACCTGCCACAACACCCGGCTATTTTTTGGTTGCAGTCATCATTATTGTTTTGGTGGGCCTGGGTTGGATTGGAACCTGCCCACCTTAGGTGTATGTGGCTGGCGCATTAGCCACTTGAGCCAGAGGCGTCAAGCCTATTTTCTATTTTTTGTAGAGACAGGGTCTTGCTCTTGCTGAGCCTGCTCTTGAACTCCTGGCTTCAAGTGATCCTCTCTCCTCTGGCTCCTCAAGTGTTAGGATTACAGGGATGAGCAAATGTGCCTGGCCAGACTTATGTCTTTAATTTGGCACTTTTAGCTGCAGAGGCAAAACATGTTTGTATGTTACATAACCCATTGTGAACTATATTGGTAAATATTGCTAAACAATCCTTGAATTCAGATGTTTGGGAACAATTGCCTTTTACACATTGATGAGATCAAGTGGCAGACTGCCTTCATAATAATGCCATCCTCATTCATTTGCATCTGAGGATGTGTTTTGAATGTGAGTTGAGGGGCGTGGTCACAGCTAGCACATGGATGTGTCTAGAGGTCTGTGTGGGGAGTGTGGACCTTGTCATGCGAATGTGGCAGAGAAATTCCTAAGAGCTGGTATTTTATTTATTTATTTATTTATTTAGCGATAGAGTTTCACTATGTTACCCTCGGTAGAGTGCCATTGTGTCACAGCTCACAGCAAACTCAAACTCTTGGGCTTAGGCGATTCTCTTGCCTCAGCCTCCCAAGTAGCTGGGACCACAGGTGCCTACCACAATGCTGGCTATTTTTTTTTGTTACAGTTGTCATTGTTGCTTTAGCTGGGCTGGACCAGGTTTGAACCTGCCAGCCTTGGTGTATGTGACTGATGCCCTACCCACTGAGCTATGGGCGCTGCCGAGAGTTGGTGTTTTAATAAAAAGGGATGTTAAAAAAAATTGGCAATTCCTTAGACCCAATCCAAGGAAGCGATACCCCCTAACTTCTTATGCTGAGGTTTATAATATTCGGTATGAATATGAATCCCTGATACTGTCAAGCAGATACCCCTGTCTCCTGGGTGAGCCTGCACATCTCCACACGGAAGCCTCTGACTCATTAGTGCTACTTCCCTGAGATCAAAGGATCTCAGGCCATCTTCAGAGGGGAGAGTAATGCCTCCTTACCTCCTTAGTGACCGCCTTTCTGGATTCTGCATCTCCCCCACCTTAGTGGAAGTCAGTTCTCCCTTCCTTGAACCTTACAGCAGGTTATGACACTTGAGGACTGCGGGTCTCACCTTGGCATATGTGTTTATGGGGACTGCTTGAAGGGAAGATCAGATCGTCTTTGTTTTTATCCCCTCTGTTACCCACCTCTATGCATAGAACACAACAGATGCTCAGTAAAACACTCGGAAAGGAAGGAAGAAGGGAAGCAGAGAAGGGATGAGGGGTCATGCCTATGGCTCAAAGGAGTAGAGTGCCAGCCCCATATGCCAGAGGTGGCAGGTTCAAACCCAACCCTGGGCAAAAACTGCAAAAAAAGGCGGGGGAGGGGAGGAGGAGAGAGGGAAAAAGGAAGAAAAGAAAGAAGGAACAAGAAAATGAATCTAAAATATTGTGACATTGTCTGGGTACTTGAGGGATGGAATGTTCTTTAGGCCACCTTCCCCCCAATTTCTGAGGTGAAAATTTCTGATAGGGTGAGAGTTTGTAAGCATCCTGGAAAGACAAAACTATTGGTTAAGTCTTCTCTGGCTGTGTTTTCAGAGGGCTCAAACCCCATGTAGTCACTTTATCTTTTTTTTTTTTTTTTGAGACCGAGTCTCAAGCTGTTGCTCTGGTAGAGTGCTGTGGCATCACAGCTCACAGCAACCTCAAACTCTTGGGTTCAAGCGATTCTCTTGCCTCAGCCTCTCAAGTAGCTGGGACAACAGGTGCCCACCACAATGCCAGGATATTTTTTTGTTGTAGTTGTCCTTGTTTGGCAGGCCCAGGCTGGGTTTGAACTCACCAGCCCCGGCACCCTAACCACTGAGCAATGGGCACCAAGCCTAGTCACCTTGTCTTTGCATTTATCTCTCTAGTAACTGACTATTTCCATAAAATAGGAGCTGAGCAGTAGCTGCCCTTTCAACCCTCCTGACTTTGACAGATGACAGAGCCCAGCAGGGCCATACAGCAAAGTGTGAGTGGGGACCAGCAGCCAGGGCAGGGTGCTGTCAGAGCCACAGGCAAGCAGGTGGGCTTTGCAGCTGCAGCTGCTGTCTGCTGGGAGCAAGGTCCAGCATCAGGCACCATTATGAGAATGATACTCTCAAGAATAATGATCACCACTACTCTAAAGATCGTTGTGAAGATTTAAAGAAGAGGCTCAGCGCCTGTGGTTCAATCGGCTAAGGCACCAGCCACATACACCTAAGGTGGCGGGTTCGAATCCCCAG